>CM042011.1:142391901-142616901 GCA_023525715.1 Cichorium intybus | reverse complement strand
AGAGCTTAATGGACTTTTGAAGCTGTTCATAGTTAGCGACGCTAACTAGGGAAGTTAGCGGCGCTAACTGTGTCTGTTGACTTTTGTTGATTTTGACCTTTGACCGTTGACTTTTTGATCAGTTTGACTTTTGGTCAAACTTGAGGGTTTGGAATACCGGTCTCAGCGGATTATCATGTTTGGAATTTAGGATGTTTTAACTAGAGTGATCCTTGTTAGGAAGTTCGTGTTGTCGGATCTGAGACGCGTGTGAGGAGTACTGTCTAGCTTTGCAGATCAGGTGAGTCTTCTCACTATACTATGGGTGAAGTTACATGCGTAGGTAACTTAATTACTGTATGTAGTAATGTGTTGTTTGTGCCTTACGTGATTGTCGACGGATCGGGGCAAGTCCGAGAGTCAAAGAATGAGTTGATGATAAGACGGATCGGGTCAAGCTTGAGAGTCCAAAGAATGAGATGATTAAATTACTGACGGATCGGGGCAAGCCTGAAAGTCAATCGATTATTACTAGGGCATCGGGGCAAGCCCGAGAGCCAAGTGGTGATTTGTCAAACGATGATCTTATGTGATGAATCGTGTGCTATTTTGGGGAACTCACTAAGCTTTGTGCTTACTCTTTCACCCTAACTGTTTTTCAGGTATCTGTTGGCTTGAGCTTGGAGCATGGCGCAACTGTATCGCATCTGAAGTTTTGGTATCTAAGTCTTCCGCTGAATAATGTTTTGTAAACACGATTTGATATGTTTTAAATATTAAGTTTTAATTTGGATCGATTTATTTGGTAACTCTTTTTATGTATTTGAATTGTTTTTAAAATGAAAAAACTATTACGAAATTTGGAACATTACATGTGTGTAGTATACTTGTGAAAGACCTTAGGAGGTAATCCCTTCGTGAGCAGATCCACTACCATGGAGTTTGTCCTGATGTACTCTATTAAAATCTTTCCACTTTGCATGTTTCTTTAACAACAAAAAATTTAATGTTAATATGCTTTGACTTAGTAGAACTTTTATTGTTCTTAGAATATAACACCATTGACTTATTGTCACAATACAGCTTTAGTGGTCTTTCAACACCAATAATACGTAGCCTCGTGACAAAATTCAACAACAATATCCCGTGATCTAATGCCTCAAAGCATGCTACAAATATTTTTTGCCATAGTGGAAGAAGTTACCAAAGTATACTTACAAATTTTGCATGAAATACCTCATCCTACTAACATGTAAATGTAGTCCGATGTGGATTGGTAACTGTCTTAACATCTAACAAAATCAGAATCAGAATACCCAATGATCTCTAAAACATCTGATTTCTTGTATGTAAGCATGTAGTCCTTTGTTCTTTATAGATATCTCAAAACGCTTTTGACTTCTTTCCAATGGTCCATACCTGGGTTGCTTAGATATCTTCCCAACTGAAGGGTTTTATAGCAAACAATGAACTACAGAATTCCTAAGTTTACATGCAACCCTAAATAAGATCTATGTTTTCTTCTAATGAACTTATAATAAAACCTAAAGGCCAAAAATTAATTCTAAAGTATAAACCAGAAGAACCAACCTTTGATTCTTGATCCAGAAGCTTAGCAACACAAGTGTCCTGCCTCAAATGGTGTCACACCCAAGCAATGGAGGAGAAAAGACAGCAGAGTATCCACAGAGAGAGAGAGAGATGGCGCAGGATTAGGGTCCCCAGGGGTTCCCTATTTATAGTATCAGGTGGCACATCTTAAAACCCTAGAACCCAACTTTGGCAAGCCTTTTACCAATTGGACAAGGCTTTATTAAACCCTAATTAGGGTTTCAAGATTTATGGTGTCACCACCAAAATCTTGCCACTTCCACCCCTGTACACTGGCCAGTCAATATTCAACTATTGAATAATTACAGAACCAGTCCCTGCACTTTTAATTAATTAAATTAATCATTAAATTAAATCCAATTAATTCTAGATTAATTTCTAATTAATTATTATAATTTCTAATTAATATATTAACACTTAAATATATTAATAAACTATTTATTTATTTCTATTGATTTATTAAACAATTAATAAATCAACCTTTCTCTCTACTGACTTCTACATCAATCCTCCTGTTATGAGGGCAACCCAAATGGACTTTCCTTCTATTAACCAGATAAACACAAATATAAAGTCATGGCTTAGACACCTAATCCAACAGTCTCCCACTTGGATAAGTCTATGACTTTTAATTGTTCTTTCATCCTTAGATTAATTAACAACCTGCAGCATCCTAGAGACTGCTGTCGAACTCTGACCCAGTCAGTTCTGTCCATAGATACGTGATCATATGATCCTTCGTCCAACAAGATATTTTCAGACACGAGACATGGATTGAGATCAATCTCTGTCCGATACTCTGTTTCCCGATCTCCGATTCTGCTTATTACTTTAAGACTTCTAATTGAACACATCAATTTAGTCCCGGCTGGCCAGCACTTTAGTCAATTTCAAAATCATCGAGAGACCTACATATATCTGTTTCCCATCAGGGTCAAGGAACGAATAAGCTTCGACTCATATGCTTGTGTCTTTTACTTATCAAAATTGTACACCATAATGCGTTTTATAACATCAAGTTACCGATACGTTTACGCAATATCAATGCACAACCAACTCACAAATTTCAACTCATATGTCTCCACTTCAAGATCATAGGATATTATCGACTCAACATTGCTCGTGATGTAATCCATGAAGCAATCTATTGAGCGCGGGTTTATCCAATACTCAAATCTCTATTTCTAAGTACTCGTGAACGTTGTAGCAGTTTTACTTCAATGTCTAACTCCTTAGACAATCTACAAACCAATTCATGACAGTCTTCGTTCATACTTACTCCTGAAAAGTATGAGCGACTGTGGACTTTTGAATAATTAAATTATTCGGAAAGTGAAAACATGTAAAATTGAAACTTAAAAACTGACTGGCAGCTACTATTGCTAATTACCAAGTCTCCACGAGGTAATCACCAAGTCGGATTCTTCATAAAACTATTATCGGTTTCTAGATTCCTTTTAAACTTTTAATTCATGTTATGTATCAATGTCTATATGACCTTTCTCTCTTTCTATGTATCCAAATGTCATACATTGATACACTTTATCCAATCGGACGTTCATCTGATGATATCTCAATTCAGTCATATATTGTCATTCTTACTTACATCTCTATTATGTGTACTGTGACTTTCCATGGTTCTCGAGATCTTTAGTCCACATGACTGCACCCTAAGACTATTTCGAGATGTTATGATGTGCCGGTGACCCACACGTACTCCATCGTAATACCAACGAAACTCTTTAACCATTAAGTCCTTTTACTTATTTGAAACTCTTTTTCAAATTGCTTTTAATATTCACCCCAATCATTTTCAAATGATTTCTCACGTATGTACAAAATCCATTAAGTATTCCCAGCCAGGTCATATCCTGAATCTGACTCAATATGCTCTAAGCATTAAGTCATCGGGACATGTTCATGACACTTCTGATCGATCCAAGAAGCTCGTAGAATTCGATCTAATCTTATTCCAAACCCTTTTGGAATCTTAGGATTACTTATAATCCTTGTGTCATGACTTGCAATAACTCTTTCCTTTCGGATGCATCTTGAATCTTACCAAGATCATGCTTACTATGGCTAGGTCTATACTGATGATAACATCCATCTGATGGATGTCTATGGATTATGTGAGTATGTTGCACCTTCTTTATATCTCACATGCCAAATCATCACACTTTGCAATGATAGGAAACTCCTTTCCTGAGCTATGCATCTTGAGTCTCATCAATATCATCTTGGCAGAGTTTCGATCTATCTCATAGACGTTTATAACCACCTGAGTATGTCGTATCTCTATTAAGTCTTTCATAGCGATTCGTCTCTTAACACCAAGTCATTACACTTTGCAATGAAAAGAGACGTTTCCTAGAAATAGTATGTAACCCACATATGGAGATAGTAGATAGCAGCGACACTCCCACTGGCTTTGACACGGTTATGGACTATTTACAAAATCCAGAACTTTTGGCACATTTTCAGAATCTAAACCTTTTTGACATCTTAATGGAAATCTTTCAGCCCTTTCTCAAAATCCAATCCTTTGGCATATTTTTTGAGAATCTGAATATCCTTTCTTGCGAGATGCCCGTGGGGTGTAAACCCGGGCCCTTATACCTTTGTATTGGCATACTCTTTGTGAGTCCCCATTAGTGTTCCGGTGATCCACACACGCTCCACTAATGACTTACAATGTGTCATGCAGAATCCTTTCGGATTTCATCTTCTATTGAGAGTGCTTCTCTCAGAATCAATTACTTGACTCTAAGTGTCATCTCACTCAACCAGATGTTCTGAAGGTACGTTTCTGTCCATGCTGCTTTCTTTTGATGATTCAATTACTCCCACTGGCTTTCAGACCAGGTGTAAAATCAATCAAACTGTCACATAGACTGTATCTCGCCCTAAGGTTCTCTTAATTGGCAGCAACCGGGCTCACCAATGCTTCCAAGTAGTCGGATTGTAAATCCGTACCAACTATAGTGTTTTACCACCAATCGGTATGTCACCCCAATCATAACTACTTATGATGGTGATCAGTACTACTGGTCAGGAGAAGATTATGTCAGTATTTAAAACAGAAATCTGATTTCTGCTATAAGCCTAGTGATGACTAAAGGTTATTTCACTTGGCTAATCCTGAACTCATTCAGGACTGTCCCAACTCCCACTGTTTCCTTAGAACATGAGTTCTTTCTAAAAGAGCTCTTCTTTTTCAGGTATAGTGGGGTGACCAGTGAAACAACATTGCTGATCAGGTTCAGGCTAGTCATGAGGTTCGGACGAACACTACACGACCCTGGACTTTCTATGTGCAAGTGGGATGATCCCAGCTTCACATTTCAGCCAATGTTTGCAGAACCTACTTAGTCTAGGATGTGGTCGGAATATGGTTTTTATGGTCTGACTGGTTTAGCGTTTAATTCATCAGAAACTAATTGACAAGGTATCTCATACATCGAGGATCGAACTGTCTCGACCAATGCTCCATCATCTTCCCTAAGACACATTATAACTATTAATATTCTTGGAAGAGAATGAACTGTGAAACCCTTTTCTCAGATTATGTTATCACTCAGGTTCTGTGGATCTTGTACTTCCTTTGAAGTCCTTGAACTGTTCAAGGTTTCAATTCAATCGCTTGTTTTGATAAGGTAAGCCATATTCGTCATACCGAATGACAAATATCGCGAAGTACAAACAATTGTGTTCTTTTTGAAGATTCGAGCAATACACAGCCGCTGATGTGTACGTTCCTCCTAATCTCAATTTCTTTTACATCTCTATGTAAACTTATGACTTTGTTAATTCTATTCAAGACATGAAATCTTCAGTTGACTCTAAGTTAACTGATTCCAAAATCCTATCCTCCGGATCTTTGGGTGATTCATTTCTTGTCATATGTGCTTTATAAAGAACTTAATCATCATTTGACTCTGACTCAAATGATTCCAAAATCTTGTCCAACTGGATCTTTGGTTGATTCATTTCTTGACACATTAAGAACTCAATTCATCATGAGACTCTAAGTCAAATGACTCCAAAGTCCTGTCCAACTGGACCTTTGGTTGAATTGATTCTTATAACATTTATATTAACAATCATAAATGACACAATTCCTGAATCCAAACACTTTGGATTCAAGTTATTACTAATCATGCATTCAACACATTCATATAACATTTCAGGGATAATTTTGAACAACATGTGTTAAAAGAAAATCGACAATTTTATTAAAACAAAAATCCTTGAACAATGTAATATATGATAGACAATGTCATATGCATCTAATAAGCTAATAACATGATTTCAAAATCTAACTAAACTTCAAAACTGCATGAGCTGGAAATCCAATCCAAATGTGCTCCTATGCGCCAAAGTCCCGTACCCTACTGATTCCCTGCATACAAACGAAAATGTGACTATCACATTACGTATCAAGGAATTATGGAACATGAGTTTTGAGGTTTTTAGATATACCTGAGCTTTCAAAAGATTTTGACCTTGGAGCGCCTTCCAATCTTCCCGCGACTGTATCCGATTCTGTAGATTCCCAGTTTAAGACATGTCCAGATGATCTGGATCGTTTCTTGATGTGTCTTTTCACTGGACTTAATCCAGAAGTAGCTGAATCATTGGAGCTATGCCTATCCAAGAGTGACTCGTATAAAGTCAATAGTCGACGCATTTCCATAAAGGCCCTTTTCTGGTCTTCCTTTCTATACGTCTGAATGAACAGATCGTACTCACTAGTCAGTGAAGCGAGTAGAATGTTTATACTCATCTCTTGACTCATGGAATAACCAAGTTTGTACAATTCGCCTATGTATGCTTCAATCCGAAGAACATGCGAATCGATGCTACTTCCTTACAGTTAAGGCCAGTCAGCCTTTCCATATTTGGCAGGTGCTTTCTGATGCTCTTAGAAATGGGTGAAGGAGGAGAATAAACGCTTGATTCAGACATCTACAATAAACAGAATTTATTAGTTTAATTAATCCTTTTAAATAATTAACCAATTTATTATTTATTAAGGCTAGGACCCAAAATACCCCAACTATGATGTGAAGAGGGATGTCGTAATCACAACATAATGGTCATTAAGGTAGATAATTCACTTATCAATTTCATCTTATGAAATTCCTAGATCTGTTGAGACACATTGAACTATTTAATGGCATGTTTAGTCTCCGATGTGCCCCACTGTTTGTGATTGGGATGCCGAGGATCACAAACCGGGTGTGAATAACCATGCAAGTTAGCTTGGTACTCTCGAAGTCAATTACCATCTCTAATTGACGTGCCGGTTAACCACACACGCTCCATCAATAATGGTAAAATCGAGAAACCTATTGAAACTCTTTGTGAACCCTTATTGGTGTGCCGGTTAACCACACACGCTCCACCAATGTTTCACAAGGCGTAATGTGCAACTTCATGGATTAGCAACCAATTCACATTTTTGACCTAAAGTAACTAGATTGGGATTTTTGTTCAAGAGATTGGGATTTTTGTTCAAGGTTCTAGTACTTTCAATTATAGCATTATACTTTTAAGAGGCTTAGCGGTTCTATCAAACCCGTTCAGCTAACGACACTAGGCTGACCAGGAGAGCGGTGGGTGAGAGTGGACACCCATTAGACTACCATTTTATAGGCAGTCGCCTTATACCCTCTTTATAGGACAGTTTTGTGAATGAGGCCTACTAACGGTAAGACTAACCAGTTTTTATCTTACATATAAATATTAACTTTTAATCATAAATATATAAGATATATTTTAATCTTATTAAAATATTTTAGATTTAATTTAATACTAATTTTCGCAAATTTTAATGAATTTTTTGAAAATTTAAATTAAATCTTTAAGTGATTTAATTGGTCTTTTAATTAAACAATTTAATTAAACTAATTAAATCAAGTATGGGGAAACACAAAATTAATCAATTTAATTTCCTAACCTTTCCCTTTAGGGTTTTATAGCCAGCTCTAATACCACTGAAGGGTTTTATAGCAAACAATGAACTACAAAATTCCTAAGTTCACATGCAACCCTAAATAAGATCTATGTTTTCTTCTAATGAACATATAATAAAACCTAAAGGCCAACAATTAATTCTAAAGTATAAACCAGAAGAACCAACCTTTTATTCTTGATCCAGAAGCTTAGCAGCACAAGTGTCCTACCTCAAATGGTGTCACACCCAAGAAATGGAGGAGAGAAGACATCAGAGTATCCACATAGAGAGAGAGTTGGCGCATGATTAGGGTTCCCCAGGGGTTCCCTATTTATAGTATCAGGTGGCACAGCTTAAAACCCTAGAGCCCAACTTTGGCAAGCCTTTTACCAATTGGACAAGGCTTTATTAAACCCTAATTAGGGTTTCGAGATTTATGGTGTCACCACCAAAATCTTGCCACTTCCACCCCTGTACACTGGCCAGTCAATATTCAACTATTGAATAATTACAGAACCAGTCCCTGCATTTTTAATTAATTAAATTAATCACTAAATTAAATCCAATTAATTCTAGATTAATTTCTAATTAATTATTATAGTTTCTAATTAATATATTAACACTTAAATATATTAATAAACTATTTATTTATTTCTATTGATTTATTAAACAATTAATAAATCAACCTTTCTCTCTACTGACTTCTACATCAATCCTCCTGCTATGAGGGCAACCCAAATGGACTTTGCTTCTATTAACCAGATAAATACAAATATAAAGTCATGACTTAGACACCTAATCCAACACCAACATCCCCACAGTAAATTATATATCATGACGTGTACACACTAAGACTCCAAATAACTGAAGCATAAGGAATCTTCTACATCTCTCTAATCTCAAGATCATTTTTAGGGTATTAATCGAGACTAATTTGTATTCTTTAAAAACACGGGCGTTACATAGGTTATAGTTTTGCATGCCAAATCTTTCAAGGATCTCTTCAATGTAGCCCTTTGTGACAATCTAAGAATTCCGCGAGATCTATCTCGTCTCGTTGAATCTGGATTCCTAATACAAAATAGGCTTCCCCAATATTTATCATTTCAAAATGATTTGAAAGAAATATCTTAGTTTCATATAAAAGTCCTACATCATTGGTGGCAAGCAAGATGTCATCAACATACAAAACCAAAAAGATATAATTACTCCCACTAAACTTGTGATACATACAATGATCTATCATATTTACCTCAAAACCAAAGGAGACAATAATTTGATGAAACTTGTGGTACCACTGACGAGATGCTTGCTTAAGTCCTTAGATAGATTTATTTAGTTTGCAAATCATATTCTTTAAATCTTCTAAGACAAAGTTTTCTTTCTGCACCATATATATAGTTTTCTCAATGCCACCATTGAGAAATGTTGTCTTAACATCCATCTGATGTAACTCAAGATTATAATGTGCAACTAGTGGCATGATCAACGTCAAAGAGTCTTTCAAATAAATTGGGGAGAAAGTCTCTTTAAATTCAATTCCTTCCTTTTAAGTAAAGCCTTTAACTACAAGATGCACCTTATGTCTTTCCACATTACCCTTTGAATCCCTTTTGGTTTTAAAAATCCACTTACAACCAATAGGTTTCGAACATTCAGGTAATGGGACAAGATCCCAAACTTTATTGTCTTGCATGGACTTACACTCCTCATTCATGACATCAATCGACTTTTGAGAATTAGAACTTTGCATGGCTTGAGAGAAACTTGTTGGATCATTTTTAATCATTCCATCTTGTTCTTCATTTTTTTAGAGATATACATAAAAATCAAAAGAAATTGCATGTCTCCTTCTCTAGTGGATCTCCTAAGTTGAGGTTGTTCATTATGAATAGGAGGGTAAATGACATTGCCTTATTGAGGTTCCCGATTTACTTCTTCATCAATAGGTACAGAAAACTGTACACTATCAAAAGCAACAATAACAATCCGGATTGATTCCTCCTCTAACACTATGTTTCTGACCTTATTTCTCCCCCAACACAAACTCCACATCCTCAAAGAACGTTGTTGCTCCCATATCAAAAATTGATTTTGTCGTAGGATCATAAAACTTATAGCCCTTGAATAGTTCAAAATCACCAATAAAGTAGTTGTTAGTAGTTTTGAATTTATTTCATCTGGCCTATAAGGCCTAGCCTTAACTGGACAACCCATATACATAAATGCTTTAGATCAGGCTTTTTACCTGTCCAAAAGCTCATAAGGTGTTTTTTCAACCGCTTTAGTTGGTACTCTATTGAGAATGTAAGCTATAATCTTAATTGCTTCACCCTAGAGTGACTCTGATAAAGTGGAGTAACTTTGCATGCTTCTTACCATATCCTTAAGAGTCATGTTGCATCTTTCAGGTACATCATTCATGGTAGGTGAACCTAGCATGGTGTATTACGATTCCACATTCCTCTAGGAATTTAGTAAAAGGTCATGGATGTTGTTCAGCTAAACCATCAGATCTACCATAGTAATCAATATCACGGTCAGATCTGACACATTTAATCTTTTTATTGAGTTGATTCTCAACTTCCAATTTAAAAGATTTGAACACATCCAGTGACTAAGCTTTTCCATGAATAAGATATAGATACCTATAGCATGAGTAATCGTCTGTGAATGATATCATATATTGTTGACCATTCCAAGAAGCAGAAAGGAATGGTCTACAAATATCAATTCTAAGACATCTGAAGACTTGTTGGCATCTAATCTTTTGGTTTTGGTATGTTCTGCCTTCATACATTCAACACACATATTCAAATATGTGAAGTCAAGGTTACTCAACACGCTAT
Source organism: Cichorium intybus (assembly GCA_023525715.1). Lineage (NCBI taxonomy): Eukaryota > Viridiplantae > Streptophyta > Magnoliopsida > Asterales > Asteraceae > Cichorium > Cichorium intybus. The sequence continues at coordinate 142,606,503 of CM042011.1, read as the reverse complement.
CTTACACAAGCCTAACAATTCTTGGTTTTGATATATAACCTAAACGTTTGTGCCATAACAAAGCTGAATTTTCATTATTTAATTTTTGCTTAGAAATGGATTAATCTACGTGCAAGGTTTCATTATATGAAGTAACAATATTAATTATATATAACTTGTCACAATATGTTAAAGAACCGGTACCTATAATATTTTAATTTAAAGAATAACTGAATTCTCCATTTCCTAAAGAACAATAGTAACCAGATTTATCCAATTTAGAAACAGAAACCAAATTCCATCTAAAAGACGGTACAATACAATTTTATTGAAAATACAAATAAAAACCATATTCTAGTAATAAACGAAATGTGCCAACTGCTTTAACTTCAACCTACTTTCCGTCACCCACATAGATGTATCTTTTAGCATCACTTAGTTTTCGGTAGCTTAGAAATCTTGTATAAAAGTATTTATGTGAGTAGTTGCACCAGAATCTATCCACCAAGTATTTCTAGGTACAGAAACTAAATTAATTTTAGAACATACCAAAGCATGAATTATACATTTCTTAACGTGCCAAGCATGGTATTTTGGACAATTAGAGTTTATATGACCAGGTTCTTGACAAAAGAAACATTTTGCATGCCCCATAGATTGTTTCTTTTGATCATTTTTCTCTTTGGCAGTTGTAATTGACCTTGAACTGATTTAATTGTGCACGAAGCGAAACCAACACTAAATGCACTAGAAAATCGTCTGAAATTTCCAGCTTTAGTGTCTTGAGCTTTGGTTTTTGAAAACGGTTTTTCTTCTGTTGAAGATTTGATTTGTCCGTTCACTACCCTTCTTGTTCTTCTCTATCGAACCTTTAACTTCTCAAACAAGAACAATCGACTTGAAAAGGAATTGAAATCTGTCAAAGAAAGGAATCATAGCCAGGATGTTATCGGGTGGGTTTTTAGCAATTCGTTGTGGCCGTTTTGTGGTATTTTTAGTGTCGAATAGGGAAACGACTAATAGGGATAAAAATGCAAAATGTGCGTTGCCTAAAGATATTCAATTTGGTGTGGCTAGTGTCGACCAACTCTTTAAAATCTATAGATTTGAAGAACTAGAGAAAGGAACAGTCGGTTTAGCCTCGAAAACAGATTAAGTTATTCGGTTTATAAAGGGAATTCAAAGGCAAGGACAGTCGCGATTAAACAGACGAGGGCACACACGCGAAAAAAGGTGAAAATTTTCTCCAAAACTTTAATCATTTTAATCTTATAAATCTTTATAGAGTGTGTGAACATGATCAAGCTTGTTATCTTGTTTATGGTTTCTTGGAAAACGGTTCCTTAAACGAATAGCAAGATTTAACTTCCGAAAAAAGTCAAACATGGAATAATCGTATTAATATCGGTCTAGATGTTGCTAAAGGTCTTCACAATATCTACACAATTTCGCGAATCCACCATATGCCCTAAAGATATAAATAGTAGCAATATACTACTTACAAATGACATACGTTCCAAGATTTCAAAGTTTGGTCTTGCAAGGTCAACGGAGAAGGGCGAAAACGGAAATTCATCTATAAAATGGGGGTTCGAGTCGAAGGGGTATTTTGCACCGGAGTATTTAGAGGAATGATTTGTCACCACAAAGACCGATGTTTATTCATTTGGAGTTGTACTTTTGGAATTGATCACGGGTAAAAAAATCGTGTACAAGAATGATGATGATGGTAAAGAATGTGAAACGTAAGATTAATGACGTTATTGACCCTCGGTTGGAAGCTAGACATGCCATTGGGTTTGTTATAGATCAAGATGAACTTGCATTGCGTTTGGTGAAACTAAGCATTGCTTGATTGGAACGTGAACCGTCAAGAGGATTATATATGAATGAGATAGTTTCTACTTTAATGATGATCCAAATGGATGTAGAAAACTTAGAACTCTTGTTTATGGATGGTGTAGAATTTTATGATTGATTGAATGTAACGTTACACTTTAATGTAAAAAACTTGTTGAAGGATGTATATTCAAAAAATACATAAAAAGTCTATTAGAAAAATAGTTCAAATATTACTCTAAGACCTCAGGATTTTTATCTTTTTACTGTTAGGACAACCATGTGACGATACTGAACCCTGATATCTTATTAATTTAGGAACATCAAATTTATCATGTTATGTCGTATTGAAACAAGATGTAAAATTATTTGACTAATATCTCAACAATACTCAATACAAACAATTTGATTAAAATTGGACAAAAGTAATATCAAGGGATATTATTATCAAAATTCGGATACACAATAAAAGTATACATTTAAAAAAGAAAGTATTGTTTTTTCCTAGCAACTTTTGGCGATGGAAACGTCCCACAAACAACAAAATTTAATATATTGGTAGATGACAAGCATAAAAGACAAGTAAGAAAGATACCCAACCTACCAACTCTAATATGTTCCCACACAAAACTCTAAATAAAAAATTCCAAATTTCTACAAAACTTGATGGCTACATATAAAAGTACTTGACTTCATATATTATAAAATACATAAACTATGGTAAGCATTTCATAGAAGTGACATCATATATTCTACTCATAGTTCTTTAATAAAAATAAACTCAATAAAATCAAGTATTAATACTACCAATTTCTCATAGTTGTTCTTTACTATCACTAATTGTGAAACTACCACAATAAACTTTATAAACTCTTGCAAGATCCACACTTATAAAACCATCATTTATCTCTAAACTCGTTTCTTCTACATTTGAAGCCTCCTTTAACTTCCCTTCTTTCCACAAACTCTTAACAAGCAAACGTTTTGTAGAAACATCAAACATCAAATTACAACTTCTCATATCTTCAAATGTTTTAAAAGCCAAAACAACTCTATTTAATTTGCAATAAACACAAATTAAAACCTTAAACATATAAACATCCGGTTGTAATCCACTTTGTTTAACCATCCAAAACAACCTCTCAACCGTTTTAATGTCCCCCTCACGTCCAAAATATTCCATCAATCGAGAAAAAGTTTGAATTTCCGGAACTACCCCTGATAAAATCATCTCATCTAGTGTATCCAATGCGTTACCACCCATTTTACACTTTACTAATGTTGTTAAAAGAGATGTGTATAGGGACAAAAGAGACTTTTTTGATAATGTCCCACAAAGGGTTTTTGAATCTCGAAAGATTCTAAGGGCAGATTCGCCATTTTTTGTAATACCATAATTATCAATAATCACTTTGAGAGTGCTATATGGTAATTGAATACCTTTGTTTTTTATTTTCGATACGAGTTTTTCAACCAAATCAACTCGCCCTTCGAGGGCTAATTTGGTAATTATCTTGGATATGGTGTGAACATCGTGAGTGAATCCTTTTTTATTATCAACCCAATTAAAGAACTCGAATGCTGAGTCAGCAGATTTGAAGCTCCTAATCATCTTTGAAACAAGACGATTTGTCCAAATAAAGTTTGCATTTTCTAATGTTGAAACCTCTTCAGGTCTCCAAAAAGTCAAAGAATTAGCCAAAATTCTTGGGTCAAACCACGGTCTTAGTTTGACTTTATCCACATCATCATCCACGTCATCATCATCATCATCTTCATCAGATAGTTTCACATTCTCAATCCTTTCATCAGGTGACATTTCTTTGATTAATTCCAATGTCTCTTCCACGAATCCTGCATCGTGCATTTTTTGTAATGACGAAAGTACCCCTCGTGTAGGCAAGATTCCATTCACCTTCATTTCATCAAGCAAGGTTTTAACCACATCAAACTGATTTGTCTCACAGAATGCATCGATTAGAACCGTGTACTGTCTTAAAGTCGGTTTTACCCCTAGAAATGGCAGCATTTTGAATACCTCCATTGCTGGATTTGAGTTTCCTGATTTTAAAAGATGCTGAATGATTACAGTGTATGTTCTAGAATTAGGAACTTGTCCTTCATCAATTATTCTACAGAAAGTCTTAACAGCTTCATAGTCCTTACCTGTTTGTGCACAAAGTGACATGATGATGTTGTAAGATTCAATATTTGGGCGTTTTTGGGAGACTTTCCATTCATGCCACACAGAAAGAACAGAATCAAGATCATTTGCAGCTGCGTACAGCTTCATTTGATCCATAAAGCTCACACGAGGAACATTTCTAAACTTCCCTGAGTTTATACCATTTACAAGGGCTTTAAGCTTTCCAATTTGGCCGGATTTTGCAAGGATTTTTGCTAAAGCGTGAAGGGTGTTTTGGTTATGAGTGAAATCGGGGATAGTTTTTAGGGTTTCGATTAAGGAAAGAGCAGAGTGTGGTGATGGAGCAGATTTAAGGGCGTTTGCGACTACAAAAGTGTCGAGAGAAGGATGATTTAAGATAGAAACGAGTGAGTCTGGGGAATTAGAGCGAAGAATAAGACGTATTTTATCTATGAGACTCGCTCGTTCAAGGTAAAGGGAAACTGCGTTATTACAAGACGTAAAGTTGCGAGCATGACGAGTCAAATTCACTTTGATACGAACGAGATTCACCAGTATGCCCATTCTATGGTACAAGAATAGTACACGAAAACTGTGACAGTCACATGGAACTAAAATCGGAATGGAGTTCCTAACATTTGCAGAAAAGCTGTCTGAAAATTGACATGTTCTATGTACGAAACATACCGGTTGCTATCAGAGGACCGGAGGAAATTGAAATTTGAACACGAGACGGCCACAAAAATCCAAATTTCGGGATGCAAAATCGTTTGAAGAAGTTCAAAAGGCAGGAGCTTTGTGGGACTTACATCGAGCAGTTGGTGTGCACTCCAACTTCGATCCTTATGAGTAACAACGTCTGGTGAGAGGACGGAGGCTCCGTTAACGGGTATATGTTTGCACAGATTCGGCGCGAAAATTGATATACTGGATTGGACCCGTGAGACACATGAGGTTCGTTGATTGACGATCCGAGGTTTCCCGCCCGATCGTTAGGGTTTGCGGGTGTGGATTAGGGCTAAATTTTGAAGTTGGTTGCAAGTTGCAAGTCGTTTTTTTTTTTTTTTTTTTTTTTAAAAGGGCAATCTATCCTACTTCTAGTCTTAAACTACATCTTAATACCACCTATGTCACGAACCAACACTTGAACCCTCAACCTTAAATAGGAAGGGCAACACCTGATGCCGCTGGGCTAGACACCGTTTGACTGCAAGTTGCAAGTAACATATGTAATTTGTATTTGAAGAGTTTCCTGTTTTTCGACTTATATAATTTAATAGTAAATTTTTGTTATAACTTTTATTGTGAACAAATAAATATTGTTAGCAATAAAAAGTAAATTTTATATATAAAATTTTTCAAAAAAAAATGTAAATGCGTTACATATTTTTTTCTAGTATAACAAAATGTAAATAAGACTGCAAATTTAGTGTCTGTTTTTGTAAAAAAAAAAAAGAGAAATTATATTTATTTCTACTTTTTATTCTTATTCATCTTCTTACCTATGTTAAATGGTGACAAGTGTCATATTTAATAAAATTAATAATATTTTAAGACACTAGTCACAATTTAGCATGGATAAGAATATGACTAAGAATAAAATGTAAGAATGAATACAATTTCTCCAAAAAAATTGTAGTTTCAGTCCTTAAACTTTTAATTTTTTACAGATAGTCTTTATTCGTTGTGTATTGGTCTATTCTTTTGACAATAATTTAAAAATGTGTTTGGATGTCTTTTTAAAAATAACTTATTCATTTTTCAAAAAAATCAACAACTTCAATTTTTTTTGGAAAGTATTTCTAAATCGGCTATTAATAATTCTTCCAAAAGTCATTTTTAAGAATTAAGTAATATATGACTTTTTGAAATGACTCTTAACCTATGCAGTTATCGCGATCCAAAATGAAATAGCGGTTCTAGCGGTGGTATAGCGGCGGAATAGCGGTTTTTTATATTATATACAATTAATATTTATACTCATATATTCATAACTAATACTTGAATTTCTTGTTAATCGCAATCATATCTGATACAAAGAATCATATACCATAATGAAAAATATACACAAAATGATGACTTCAATACACATTACAGTCAACAACCCAATATTTTTAAAAAATTCTGGAAAAATAATCACCTGGTCCAAATAGCGGTCATAGCGTCGCTATAGCGGTCCCAAATAGCGCTAAATCTCGGACAATCTTGGGAAATGTCGGTGATAATAGCGCCAGCGAGATTACTAATCGATATTTTCATTTCTATCTCGGTCTGACTCCGCGAAACGCTATCTCAGCGCTATAGCAACGCTATAGCGCAAGATTGACTACCCAGCTCTTAATTTAATGATATAAAAAGATAAAAATTCCCCTCATAAATAATATACCTAGCCTTGTATTCATTTATACCCTCTTGTTAATAGTCTGCCTCCATCAAGCATATGTAAGTATGTCCTCTTTGATTATTTTACATGTATAATCAAGTCAAACACTTTTTAAAAAATAATTTATCAACTTATTTCATTTTCCATCACAAAAAATAATTCAAACACTTTTTTAAAAACTATTTTTACCCTCATCGTAAGTCAATAATCACTTTTGTCAAAAATGAATTCCATATTTTCTAACAAACATTTAAAGACCCCTGTGACCAAAATTGTCATTGATTATGTTAGAAGTAAAACAACTCATATCTTGAAAGGACTGACTGTAGGATTCCAGGAATAAAAGCCAAGACTTAGATCTATAAGATCCAGGATGAGATGCAGGATATGTCTACATCCTTAGATGATATACGTAATGTTGGTCCAAAACACAAATTCACACAAGTATAATGGTAGAATAACACACATCTACTTGAAACAAAATCTTTATTATTGAAAGCTTCAAGAACAAGAGATTGGTCATAGCACAAACTCTGATTAATTTACACACTCTCGTATATCATTCACACAGAATGATGATTACATTATATAACAGAAGACTTAGTACTCTATTCATACACAAAAACTAGGGCTGTTAACTATTTGGATAAAACTGAATTGTCCAATTAGACAATTTGGATTGGACTATTTGGTTTCGGATATTAGGATTTTTTGATTGGTCTTTAAGCAAAACCGAGTTATTATTTTGGATTTTGGATTGATTTATAAAACAAGAACCGAATAGTCCAAAAAACCGAATAGACAATTATTTATTTATACTTTTATTCTTTAATTATATCTTTAATTATTTATTGAATTCTAATAAATTGTTTTCAGTGGATTAAAAATTACCGCCCAATGAGAAACCTTAATATATACTATTCCTTAATGGTTATGTTGTCTGTAAAATATTAACTGTAATTTATTTTTATTAGTAGTTTATTAATTTTAATTCACAACTAAATTGTTTGTTTTCGTTTCTTTATTAGATTTGGCTAATATTCAAGTTATATATATTTGTTTAAAACGACTCGATGCATGAAAACCGAATTAAAAAAATTGATCCAACCGAATTGAAATTTGGTTGGTTCGGATCGGATTTGATTTTTATTTTGAACTATTTGGATCCATGTTTTGAAAACCGAAATCTATTTGGATTCACTAGATTGGATCGGATTGAACCGATCCATCCAAACGAACACCCCTAACAAAAACTAGATTGACATCTTTATCCAATCCTTAAGGATCAATGGTAATTTGTTATTATCTTCATACTTATCTTTATCTTTGTTGAATCCCGAACACACTGGATCTTTATCTTTTTAAGCACATCATGTGGATGCTGAAAGTATTCATCGGCGTCTGCTGAGTCATCAACGTCGGCTCATGCTGATGGACTCAACGTCAAATTTTATCAACTGAAAAACTTGTCATCATCAAATCTTTAATCTGACTCAAAAAACCCCCCTAACTAGAGATGCTTCAAATACATGTATGTATATATATATATATATATATATATATATATATATATATATATATATATATATATATATATATATATATATATATATATATATATATATATATATATAGTTAGGTTCTTGTGAGAACTCAAAAAATATGAGATCTTGAGAACCAGTTCTGGACCACAAGATCAAAAAATTCAAAGGCTAAGATGCAAGATGGCATTTATGTAATTAATAACAAATTCAATGGTATTTTTGGTATTAATGAAAAGCTGTCAGGGGTATTATAGAGAATAAAAATTATCATTAAAGGAAATCCCAAAAAATCAGCCATTAAACTAATGAATCCCAAAAAATCAGCCCGTCTCTCTCTTCTTCTCCCGTCTCTTTCTTCTTTGACGATCCGTTTGCTATCCCTCACTCGTTCCATTGAAGGTCTCCATCGATTTTTCTCTGCTTCTGGCCTGATCGCGACGACCGTTGTTTACATATGGATCGAGTTCCGTCATTCAATCGAGCTACGAACACGACGATTGGAGGCGGTGGATTGCAGGCACAAACCACATCAACGACGGTGATTGGAGGCGGAGGCTACGAACGGCAGCTACCTCTCCGATGAAGGCAGGATATACGAGTTTTCCAACTTCAACAGGTATTACTCAGAAAGTCTTGGATGTGTTTTTGGATGCTACTTCTCTGATGAAGGCATGATATACGAGTTCTCTCAATGATCTGCTTATTTATTTGTTTGTTTAATTTCTAGATCAACAATCTTTTCATTAAATGCTCTGTGCTTTTCAATGTTCTTATAATAGGACACAATAACTGGATTTTTACTTGCTGGAGTTGGTAATGCTGACATAAAGAGGAAGACAAATTACCTGAATTGGATTGGATAAGGATCTGGGAATGTATTAGAACAATACCATTCAGGGGAAAGATAAGAACAATGCCATTTGCACGCAAGGTGTTCGAGGTAATGCCTCAACGAAAGCTTTTGTGGTTGATTGTTGTTTTTTATGAGTTTTTGTGATTTGCTAATCGTTTGTTGATTCTTTGCTTATTTCTGGTTGCTTTCTATGCTTAATGTTCTGATTGATTGCACAACTGGTGTTTGGTGATTGGTTCGGTAACTCTAAGATACTTGTAGCAGATTTCTATGTGTTGGTAACTGATTGGTTTTTTATGTTAACCAAATTCAGGTTTTTTCCCTTCTAGACCTACGTTTTTTACTGATGATTCTATCCTAATAGATGATAAGTGTGCCACTGTCTACAACCACCAAATGGAATCACACGTTGCAAGTTTGTGATGGCTAATTTATTCATTGTACGTATGCATAAACGTATATGCATGTATATGTATTTGTTCATAAATACGTTTGTTCATAAGTGCATATGTGCATATATGCACATGTGCATAAGTTATGTAACTTATGCACATGTGTATAAACATATGCATAAACTTATATGCTTATATAGGCATGTGCACAAAGTTATGTAGGCATGTGCATAAATGCACATGTGCATATGTGCATATGTACATAAATGCATAAATGCATATGTGCATATATGCATACATATATGTGCCTATGTGCATATGTGTATATATATGCATGTAAGCATTTTTTGGGGTTTTTTTAATATGTAGTTTATGCATATGTGTACATATACATGTGCATATGTGCATATATGCATTTATGTATATTTGTACATATACATGTTCATATATGCACATATGCATTTATGCATATGTGTACATATACATGTGCATGTGTAAACATACGTGCATGTGTGTATTAAATGTATATTAACTTTTGTTAATGGTATTGCAGATTTTGAAGATTTATTGAGCATTTTGAAGAAGTGAAAATTGGAAATCTGAGAAACGAAGATATCATGAATTTTCATTGTGTTTTTTATATTTTTTGTATGTAACGTTCAAAACGGTTGTATTTTTTATGCATATTTTTTATATCCGAATATTATAAAATACGAATATTTTCGTGTGTTTTTTTACGAAATATTATTAAATGTGCATGTATGCATTTCCTGGAAATATAATGTAAAAACTTAAATATACATATATGTATTTTATTGGAAAAATTCACATATCAGAATTTCATTATGCATATATACGTTCTATTAAAAAATTGCATATACAAATATGTATATATACATTGTAAATATTATATTTTTACATTCCAAATATCTAATTAAAAAAATTATATTTTTTCAATTTTCTAAAATCTGCGTTAATAAAAAACGAAAATATAATTTTTTTTTCAAAATTTGAAAATTCAAAACCTAATAGGCATAATTTTAATTCCGAAAATAAATGAAATTTGTGCTATTTTTTTGGGGCTGTTACAATTTAATATAGATGTAATTAAAATTACCTAGAATAAAATATTGGTTATTTGACAATCATGCCCTTATTGAACTGGATAAGGATCTAATGGATGTCATTGAGTTCTCAAGATCTCATGAATATTTGAGTTCTTAAAAGAACCTAACCATATATATATATATATATATATATATATATATATATATATATATATATATATATATATATATATATATATATATATATATATATATATATATATATATATATATATATATATATATATATATATATATATATATATATATTACTAGTCTAAATTCAATTAATTACTCTATATATTAAAAAGCGCCGGGTTTCTAGAAGTTTTCATGGGGGTGGGGGGGAAACGGGGGGTGGTATCTTTTTTAGTGGGTGAAGTTTCTGTACGTGTGGCATTATGTGTTCCGACTCTCCTCTCTAAAAAAATCTCTCAAAAAAACCTCTGTTCATTCCATCTCCGCCATCAATACGATCTGTTAGCCCTTCACAAACCATGGAACCAGACACTAAACCACCGCCTTCCTTCTTCTCTTCCTCTTTACAATCATGAATCACCACACCGCCACCATCCTCCTATATACCGCCACTGATCATCCCCGATTCACTCTGTTGATAAAACGACTACATCTAAGCCGCACCACCGTGTCTATGCTGCAGCACCACCACCATCGCAGGTTCTCCCAACCACCATTCTGTCAACTCCACGCTTTTCTATTACTAATGAACTTACAAGCTTTGACCAGGCTGTTGCCGCCTCCACCTGGAACCCTAGCCGTCAACAACACCACGACCACCATCGTCTGCGGCCGTACAACCACTACTAACCATCGTCTCCGCCGCATCACCACCCCAATTTAAGGTAAATATTCTTTGATCTTGGGACTACTCTTTTAAACTCCCAATTTCTTCTTCTCTATACATCATGAACTGTGTTCTGGCGAAAGCAGAGTTCGTTTCTGTCCTGATTTTAGAACTTTACACGCACTTGAACATGATTTCGGAACTAGATATCGCTAATTTAATAGTGGCGGTGATTCTAACAGGAAGGATATTGGACTTCAGCGATGCGGATGAGGCCGTCGATCAATATCATCGCTTCAAGGTTTGAATTCATTAAATTAAACAAGCATTCACGTTAAAACTTAAGCTCTAATCCACTCAATATCCGAATTCCCTTTCTTTTTGTTGACTACAAATAGATAATTGTTTTTTCTATCTTTAGACAGATATTGAATTAATGAAAAATCTGGGAATGGATGCTTATAGATTCTCAATATCATGGTTAAGAATATTTCCAAGTAAAGTTCTGAATTACATTAATGATCATATATAAAATGCCATACCATCGATTTCTTTGAAAGTTACAGATAAACTGAAATGTTATAACAGATGGATCAGGCCAACTGAATCCATAAGGGATCAAATACTACAACAACCTCATTGATTCCTTACTGGAAAAAGGTCATTTTCATTATGAATTTTGTTTCAATACATATAAAATAATTGTATTTGATCCTAATGAATGTGTTTTTATCAGGAATCCAGCCCTATGCAACTTTGTATAATTGGGATATTCTACAGACACTTGAAGATAAATATGAATCTCTTTCCTAGAAATAAAATCATTTTCGCGAAAATTTGTTATTTTGTGAACCGATAGATCTTATGTGATTGAGATCATAGGAAGAGTGCTAGATGCCGACTCAGGTGAAGAGCTTGAAGGACTCGGTAAATTAGCCCCAACGTAAGTCCCTAACTTTTACAAATAATAATAACCATAATAGTTGTAATTATAATTTGTAATAGCAATGATGATGATAATATTGTTGTGTCAACAGAGTGGAGCGTAAGAAACGTGGATTTGGGATGAAGCCTCTGAGAGCTGCTGTATAGTAGATTCATGGAATCTCTATGACACTTGTAATGTTTGTAGACATGAGGTAAATTCTTTCTGATGATAAAATAATTTAGAGATTCATGTAGTGATATGTACGTGATAGAAATGATTAGTTTAGGAATTCTTTTTGAAGGAGTTGTTATTTTTTGGTTTCAAAATTGTTGGTGAATGTGTAACTGATGAGTGGTTTAATGTATTTTTGTTTGTACATATATATTCAAGTTAATACAATTGGTTTCATATGTATGCTTTGTCTAACTACCTTAAACCCGACCATGGGTTTATTTTTCATTGCCTTTTGGTTTGAATTTCTTATAGCAACTTGTATATTTTTCATTGCCTTAAAAAATTGGATTTTCTATAGTTGATGCTCTCGAAACATCAGAATTTGATAATCCGGTTAAAAATCCTATCCCGTTGTTAATCGATTCCAGCAATTATACTACATTTTCACCAACAACGGAAATGACAACAGTTAAAACTTCTGATTTAACACCACCTCCTTCAGCGTATACTCCAACTGTTGAGCAACAAGCAATGAAAAAACAAATGCAAGTTCCTGATGAACCAAAACACGGACCTGTCAAGCGTCTTGAATATGATAGCAAAGGTTAGTAAGTTTTAATCATTTACAAAACATTCTATTATATAACAAAATGTAATTTTGTATTGTTTTTACAGAAGATAACTCCCGAAAAAAAAAAAGAGAAACTGCCAGAATTTCAGAATGAAGATAAACCATAGTCATACAACATGTTAATCTTTTGTTTGTTTGACTTTGACCACCCAAATTGAATGTTTATTTCAGACGTACTTCCGGCGGGCCATTTATCACCACAAGTTATGATTATGATGCACCCATTGTTGAATACGGTTAGCTGATTGAACTATTTACCATGTTCTTTTAACCGTAATAGCATTGTACTTCCGTTTCTTTACTAATAATAGCAACGTACTTCTTTTTCCATAATAGTAACGTACTTATGTTTTTTACCAATGAAAGCAACGCACTTACATTTTGCTACCAATATGCACATTGTAATGTACTTTATTTCTTACGTACCTTTATAAATTATAATCAGTAAAAAATGTAAATTTTTTGCTATTATGGCTAAAGAAATTTAAGTAGTTCTCATAATGGGTTAATTACAGAGTATGTTGCCTATATTGGAAGAAAGAGTAAAGTACGTTGCTATTCCTGCAATTTGTCCCTCTAAATATTTTCCTAGATGTGTTGTAGGGTTACCAAGGTATCCAAAATACGGGCACCTAAAGGAGCTTCATCGAGCTATAAAGATATGTGAGAAATCATTACTAAACGATAAACCAACTTTGGTTCAAATTGGTTCTCAACAAGAGGTGCATTTTTTTTATAACAGCCAACGCTAAAAAATCTCTACATACAAATTAAATTTAGTTAGATCCTCACCGGACCCGTGCGGAGCACGGGTGGATACTAGTTTAAATTAATAGTAGAATAAGGATATAATGATCATTATTTCCTAATTTATTTTTCTTATCTCCTAAAATGTCTCTCTCTTATTTACATTGATCTTTTTTCTCGTAACCCTATTCTCCTACTGAATGGTCATCGGCTAGAGCGCATCGGTTTCTCTCATCCTCATCGTTGGATCTCCCACCGTCCGGTTAAGCACACAAGATTTTTAGAAATTTGTTTTAGGAGGAGATGATCTCGAAGTCTGTTGGATATAAAGACGCAGTACAGATACACGCACTAGGCACATATCCTTGATCACTATACTTCGCAAGCAAAAAATACCACCGCCATACTTTTTCTTTTATGTGGAAACCTAACATACACCTTGTTACCTCTCGGCAAACCAAAAACCACATCTCCAAATCTTTTTCTTCTAATAACACGTCACCATATTCGACACCCTAGCCTCTCCTTCGTCAGCCGCTACATACCACAAATTATACTTACCATCATTTGCATTCCACAATAAATAATACACACATATCATCAAAATTTTGTTCATTTTACCAAGTCCATACCTCAAACTAAACATTTACCCCACAAATTCAATACACCGCTACGTAACAGGTACTCAATTTTTCGATTCATTTTTTTTTATGTAAACGGCACTTATTCATTTAAGAATTAAGATATTGGGTTCTTTTTATATTTGTACGTAAACAAAACTTATTCATTTTAGATTTGTTGGCTATCATGGTTTTTGTATTTAAAATGGCACTTATTTTTCTAACAATATTTTGTCTAGCATTATTTTTGTACTTATTTATGTTTTTTAAACGACACTTATTCATTTACGGTTTTTTCGCTTGCTTTATTTTTGTAATTATTTATGTGGTAGCGAACCTAGTATATATATGTCATTTTGAGCAACTTTAGGAATATCTGGCGGATATAAGGCATCTTCCAAAAAAATCCTTTATTTGGGTCTTAAGAAAAAAGGATAGTCTATATTGAAGAAATAGATCTTAATTTATTGAAGTTAATAATTTGGGTTTGTGATAATTTTAAAAATACATATTTTTATGACAAGTAAGATAAATCAAAAAAATATCTGACTACCGCTTACTATTTTTAGGATTAACAAAAGCGCAATATAAAGTCAATTTTATTTTGTTTTGTTTTATTAATCCTTTATTTATTGTCAATGTATTTATCATCATAAATTTTTTTTTTATTCGATAAAAAGTTGTAGAGGTAGTGGTCCCGCTTATCGGGTCAAATCAATACGCTCTAAGAAAAAATATTTGAATATCAATACCATCGATATCATCGATCTCATAAGTATCATACCAAATCCCATCAATCAAATCACTTTTTCGAGAAATACGAGACATCTAAGTCATACAAGTAAAGAGATCTATTCATTGATAAGAAAAAGAAAAAAACGTGAACAGGGACTTGATTGATGATAAATAGATATTTTGAATGAATCACAACTTTAATTTCTAGTTTTGATCATATCTTTGAATGCAGATTCGATGCAAAAACTATGTTGGAAAGGTTAAGAAACCGAAGGTTAGTATTTGTTGGCGATTCGATTGGGAGAAATCAATGTGAATCTTTTTTGTGTTTGTTATTCTACTGTTACAAACGTATCTTCGATATATGAAGTTAACGGGAGACCGATCACGAAGCACATAGGGTTTTTGGTGTTCAAATTTTCTAATTTCAATTGCATGATTGAATATTACAGAGCTCCATATCTAGTGTTACAGAGCAGAGCGCCTCCTCGTTCACCAAAAGGGTTGAGAACGAAATTTCATTAATGAATACGGAATTTCGCATTCATTAATGAATACGAAATTTCTTTTGTGTTTTTATCTTCTTACTTTTTGTGCATTCATTAATGAATACGAAAATTCTGCATTTCTGCATTCATTAATAAATCCTTTTCCTTACATGTATTTCTGCATACATTAATGAATATGAAATTTCTTATTTTTGGTTTATAACCATTGATGAATAACGATGAAATAGCATTGATCTTTCATTGAATCCTTTTTCTTACATGCATATTCATTGATGAATATATAGAAATATGTTTGTATATAATATGTTTTCTGTTAAATTCATTGATGAATATAGCGATAAAACAACAATGTTCATTCATTGAATCTTTTTTTCATGCATATTCAACGATGAATATGTATTAACATTAACATTAATCATTGATGAATGTTTGTTGTATGCAACTATATTGGATTAAAATTTTATTCATTTGTGATTTACATGTACAGATGTATGATGTTCAACTGTACTCATTAATGATTATGTGTGTTATTTATTGATGATATATATATATATATATATATATATATATATATATATATATATATATATATATATATATATATATATATATATATATATATATATATATATATATACATACATATATAACTTTCCATTGTACTCATTAATGATGATGTATGATATTGATTGATGGTCATATGGGCAGTTGTATCAAGTTGAGCAACATTAGAAACTTGGTTCTCAAAATTTCTTGATTGCACAAAAGTGACATACGTACAAAAAGGAGCAAACACAAATAGACTTAGAAGATGGTCGAAGCATTTTCTCTGTATTATGTTGTATTCATTTATGATTATAAAAAGAAACCTAATTGTGACATTATATTTTTTTCATTTGTTGTGTTATTCATTTATGAATATATGTATATACATTTATGAAGTATTGTATTTTTTTGATTAAATTGTTTTTTATTCATTTATGATTACAATCGTATTTATTTATGATTAAAATTATGTTTTATTCATCTATGATTACAAATATTATGATTAATGGATAAAAAAAATAAAAAAATCATGCTAAATGATAATTTTGTTGATAATTAAAAAAGTTGAATTGATACATTCTGTAAATTGAGAAAAAAATCATTAAATTATGTTACATCCCACTATTTTAGGAATTAGTTAATTATATTGATTATCCATATTTAGATGCATTCTAAAATTCTATTTATGTCCTTATAAAATGATTGACTCATATTTGTTCTCGTGTTCTCAACATTTTTAGTATCCTTAATTTCCTGAGATGTCTTGTAGGTTCCTTGGGTATTTCATCAGTCTTTATTAAGCACATCACCTTGTTGGCATCTAAATAGAAGATTCCATGAACTGGATCAATTATTAACTTGAAACGTATTGGTTGCGCTCCAACTTGGAGTATGTTGTTTATCTTTATTGATCTGAATGGCAGAAGGTGACTAGTGACCTAAGAGGTTTTTGTCCTTTTGGATCTTCTTCTATTTGGCGTTGATGATGAAGTTGTTGGTTGTGTTGGCTTAGCATGTATCAAACCTAACTTTTGAACTTTTTCAATCAAGGATGTCCAGGCAGTCCTCAATTCTTGAACATGTGTGACTGTCATCATTTCAAGCCACTTTATGTATCCATATTGAACTAGACTGGTCAGCAAAGTGTATTTAATGTCTGAATTGTGAACATTTTTTTGGTGATGAAAATGTGCAAGATCTTTAATATCTTCGCCTTAGTACACGTTATCCTGATAATATCCTTTGTTCAACCACTCCTTCAAACTTTCTCAAATCTGAAACGTTGTTTAGTTCTTCCAACCTGTTTAACTATTCAATTTTTCTCACTTTATTCAAAACTTTCTCTATGTCCCTCTAAATGGCTTTTTGCTCCTTATTCTAGGACCTTTAGAGTAGTCTCTTCATCATTCTCAACAAACTTATGTCTAAAGAGCACCTAGTTATGTTCTTTAGTTATTTTCCTTGCCTTTTCAACATTTACCTGCAATTCATTGGCAATCTTCTAGACTGGCGAGAGGTTTTTTGGCTCTTAAATACGTTTCTTTGCATGAGAATATACCAAATGGGTAGGAGGAGGTATTTTCTTAATTACTAAGCTAATGAGGTCTAATCATCAGATCATAAACTGACATGTTTCTCCCCCTCTACTTGTGTCTCCCTTTGAGACCGAGACTTCCCCTCAATGTTTGATGGTGACTATATAGCTCTAACATTGATTGGAATGGCTTTTAATGGATCATGCAGGTAGGAAACACTTATGAATCCTTTTTCATCATCTATTTCTTTGTCTCCCTCTCTCAATGACTTACTAATCTCTACCTTTTTGACATCATCACCACGATAAAAGAGTACAGAGAGACCAATAGATAGAGGATATAGGAAGGACCTGGAGTTTTAGTGGCCGCCAGAACTAAAACTAAGTGAAGTTGACCAAATAACTGCTTAAGAATGACCATGGTGTCGTCAGCAAGCGGATTGACCTTAATCAGGAGGATAACATTGGTTAGACAAGTCTCGGTGTCAACATCATGGAGCTAACGCTAATGTTGGAGCTGGTGTTGGGGCTGGTACCGAATTTTGAATCATCTTAACATTTATGAATCCTTTTTCATCATCTATTTCTTCATCTCCCTCTCTTAATGACGTACTAATCTCCACCTTTTTGACATCATCACCATGATAAAAGACTATAGAAATATCAGTAGATAGAGGAATAATATGGCAAGGACCTGGAGTTTTAGTGGCAGCTGGAACTAACACTTAGTGAAGCTAACGAAATAACTGCTTAAGAATTCATGGTGTCATCAGCAAGAGGATTTACCTTAATCAGGAGGATAGCATCGGTTAGACAAGTCTCGTTGTCAACATCAATTGGAGCTAACGCTAACGTTAGAGCTGGTGCTAGGGCTGGTACCGAATTTTAAATCGTCTTAACTTCATCCTGAAGAATGCAAATTTTAGTGGATAAAAAATCCATTAAAGGTTCCAGCTTGATAGTCAATGTTTCAACATAGAGTCCTTCGTAACAGATGGTCGAGCATGTGTCTCTAGTTGGTCTTGGCCAGGGACATTGACAGTTCATGCTGAGGGTGGAGAAGAAATTTGGTGGGTGTTGGTTTCAAAACAACTCACTTATAGTTGTTATGTCTTTAAAGTCTTAAATCAATTATTTACCTTATTATATGACTAGTAGACTTACGAGCAAGCATTACTCGATCATTTAATAGTATAGTGTAGGTAAGTAAAGGTATCGAATTTCCACAGGGAGTTGGTAACTAACTTAAAGTCTCCAATTATCAATCAAACAATTTAGAGGCGAGTTTTAATGAAAACTCGTAAAACTTTGTTTTGAAGGTTTATAAAATAAATAGACGAAATAATAAATTAAAATGATCGTAACAACACGACAATAAAGAGATGATATGATCAAATGATAACAAGGTAAGCTTTCGCCTAGGATTTGTTGATTCATATAAACTTATGTTGACTAGTTTTGATTATGTGCAATGAGTTTAAATAGGTTGCATTAAGTGGTAGGATCATATGGTCAATTCACCAATTCTATGACTTCTAAATTAATTTAGCACAATGGTCATGCAACTAAATAACTTATAATCATGAATTATTAATACAATCTAGCATGCAAACATAGTCCATATCCTAATGGTCATAGTGACATGTTCATACAATCAAGGGTCATGAGTTGCAACTAAATGTGATATAAGTCTTATTTCACTAATCAAGTTTATATCTTAGATAACCTTCCTAGTTAAATGGTCAATAACTAGTCCAATGATATATAGTTGTCAATTACACATCACAAAGGTTCATATGATCAATGCGTTTAAATGGTCAATAAACTTAATCATATGAAGATGGTTATCAAGAGTACAAACATTAATCACATTTAATATGTTTAGCATGCAAGTTATATATTCTAACCGATATTAAACTCGAATCAAGAACTAGATCAACACATATTTATATTAATGAATCAACATCACCTAGGCAAAAGCTACAGGGATTTAGCCTAGCATGGTATCAAACATACAACAACAATATGAAGAATACATGATAAAAGATACCAACCGGTTATAATCGATGAATCCTTGCTACAATGAAGATCTTAGCTCCTTCTTGTAATGAAAATAACTCTAAAAAATACTTATTATACATGAAATGATGAAACACACGAGATATACTAACTCTAAAATGTCAATTATCTGATTTCTCTCTTGGTTTTCAGCCCTCGTCTCCAAAATGGTCGTGCATGGCCTTGTATTTATAGCTGGTGAAGGCAACGGCCGTGGTGCGCCTAAAAGGAAGGCGCAGTGCGCCTAGTGGGGAATCTTCCCACCGCTGGCTGGCTTTATCGCTGGAAAGACCACGTGACATTTCACTTTTAAGATCGGATCTAAGGCGAGGTGCGCCCAAAAGTAGGCAGGGTGCGCCCATGCACATGTTAGGCAAGTCTGTTGAATCGTTGGATGAAACCACGCTCCATTATTTTAATCCCAAGTAGGCAAAAATGACGATTTCTGAATTCTTCAAAGGCGCGGTGCGCCTGTGGTGTGGGCGGGGTGCGCCCAAGCTGTACTCATTTTTGCACTTGGTTTCTTTTAAAGCTCAATTATTTTATGTAATCCGTTCCTTTGCTCCATACGTGTCTTTTTAGATACAAAATGAATTTTTAAGTATATCAGGTATCTTTAGTTCATAAAATGTATGAAACTAAACTAAAATGACACTGATATCGTCCGAAAAATGTGTATAATTTACGCGATATCAAAATACCCCAAACTTGAACTTTGCTTGTCCTCAAGCAATTTTTAGAATAATTTTTAGGTAAAAAATTAATCCAAATAAACAAATACAGACACCATAGAAATAGGTCAATGTCAGTCAACATGGTCATAATCAGTTTTGTAAGGACCCTATATATTGAACAAACGTTACCCACTTTTAGGTTTGTAAACCACTTTCTTTGGCCACTCGAAGGACGAATAGACTCGTCAAGATTTGGCGATTAGGAGTGTGTATCAGAAAAATGAAACAAAGGATGTACCCAGTGGGGGTACTTTTCATCTATCTTTGATGAGGCTTTTATCCTAAAAAAAATTTGGTTTTTAATGTCCTCTGGGCAAACATCTGGTTTTGATAGTTTCACCCTTGTACTGTCCTTTACTTTTTACCGTCTCAAACCTTTCATTTCCTTTTTCTCATCACCAATCATAAAACTTCAATC
The DNA here is from genome assembly GCA_023525715.1 of Cichorium intybus. Lineage (NCBI taxonomy): Eukaryota > Viridiplantae > Streptophyta > Magnoliopsida > Asterales > Asteraceae > Cichorium > Cichorium intybus. Next base: position 142,585,822 of record CM042011.1, on the reverse strand, counting down.
TTCAAACTCGAACATATCAATAAAATGTCAATATATGCTAAATCTTCAATTTTTAGCTCGTGTTTGTTTAGTCTCTATTTCTTGTAGTCTTCTTGATGTTTCCGTCTTTTTGTTTGCTTTTCATTTTCTTGAAGTCTTTAATTAATCATCGGTTTCTTTGACTTTTTCTTTTCTCAAAAACTTGGTTTCTAAGAGATTTTATCGTAAAAATTTCTCAGATATGTGGAAACGGAGTAGACTGTGATCAAACTGGTATTATCGACAAAAACTTGATCCCAAATATGTAGAATAGGGGACCGTTTTCAAAGTTCATCAAGAATCCATTTGTAGGATGTGATAAATCAAGAATAGTGATGAGAAAGTGGCAATGTAAGGTTGGTTGAGACTTGGGAGTACAAAGGGTTAATCCTTTCAGAAGCCAAGATGCGAATTTTATGATCTTCATTAATATGCAAGGTTTAATATTTGTGTGTACACATCATCCCAATCAACCTCCTCTAAACGTATCTTAATTCATTGAGCACCTGCATGTGTCTTCCAAACAAGTAGTTTCTAAGTGGTCCGTTAGGCTCAAAGTGTGACTCATTTGTTCAGTATAAAGAATTTCAAACAAAACTGGGGACCAATCTTATGATTCAATTTTTATGACTTGGTACTATGGTATCTGATTTATAAATTTTTCAAAATTTTACCCTTAACCTATAAATGCTCAAAGACAAAGAAAATACAAGTGTAAGTACTGCAATCCCTACCCCATACTTGATTAATACAACGTCCCTGTTGTATAAATATTTTATAAATTAAGCATAAGAAAAAGGAGTATTGGAACAGACTCCCCTGAGGTATAGTACACGTGATTGCAGATGCTGAACTTGGAGCTCTCGGAATGGATCGAATAAGATTTGTGAAATGCCATCCTTTAAGTGCGATCTTATTATTAAATTTTTTTAAAGGACTGAAATCGAATGTCAGTCATTCTGCACAATCATAAAATAAAGCAAGCAATATCTCAAACAACACGGTTAGATATACACCAAAATTATAAAACACACCACAAATAAAACATAAAATAAAAAAATCCAAATCATAGTTTTTGTTTTTTTATATATATATTTTTTTAAATTTTTTTAATAAATTTTTTTTAAATCACCAAAAATAAAAATGTCAAATAATACCAGCACTGTCAATCCATATCCTCTGCGTCATCAAATCTATGCCCGTGTGGCTGATAATCTCCTCCTGCTGGATCGCCATGAGCCCCGCTGGACTGTCCTGTGCGTCCCATCCTTTGATCCCAAGTCTGATATGGATACTGCGGGGGCAGCTGCCATCCTGCCTGCTGATACATGTGCCCCAGGAACTGATGTGTGTCATCTAGGTATTGTCCCATGGCATTCGCCTCTTGATGGCGATGCATATCTATTTGGCGTAACTCTTCCCGCCTGTTTATATCCATTTGGAACATTTGGTTATAGAGGTAATTGATGTTTACCTCTTGTTCTGGTCCTTGTTGCGCATTTTCATGCTGGCGGCGTCGACTTTGTCTGGAAGCAGAGGGCTGAGCTTCTTCTGTCCCATATCCCGGTGGTGTAGTGGTTGAAGTAGTGTCGACAAAATCGAACGAATTTGGTGCCACCCTTCGAATCATAGATTTAAAATGGGATTCGGATAGGATTTTTGGGTGTTCGGTTTTAACTGTGAGCATGTTTATAGCGGAAATATCGCCCAAATTTTTCGCGATCCGGGTAATCATATTACCACCACAGATTGGGCTTAGTGTGTTTTGACCTTTTGCTCGCTCCCGAAAGAAAACTGCTATTGCGTGCGGGAGGTGGAATCTCACATTGGGGTTAATTGCTCCCCAAAGTGCCGGCAGATCTAAGTACGGGCATTTGTCATACCCGTAGGATTGGTTCACAGTAAACGCGAGAAGACGGTGGAGCATTCGGTGGATTGGATTCTGGATTTGAGTTGATTTGTTGTCTCGCGGAATGGTATTGTTGACATTTGCGATTTCTGTAAAGAATATGCCACATCGCGCGTCGTCGAATTCTCCCTTGTCAAAAGTTTATAGATAATATGGGAAGTGCTAGTGTGATGTAAGCTCCTCGGGGTAAAGCCCCAAGAGATATGCGAACCGGGCAAGAGATACGTCATGCCAATTCCCAATTAATCGAAAACGAATCTCCTCTTCAGTTGTTTCTTTTTCATATTTGAAAGTTGAAAGAAACTCGAGTGTGAGCTCCATGTGGACATTTTCGTTTATTCGAAAAATGTTATTCCAAGCTTCATCCGTTACCACCCCAAATACCGGATCTTCAAATGATCGAATGAGGTATGGCGTTAATATGCTGAGATACCAATTGCATCCAACTTGTCCCAATCCACTGCCGGTGCAACCATCATATCTTTTTTTTGCAAATTACTCAAAACATGTTTAGCATCTCTTTCTTCATCCGAATTCCCAAACCTTACATAGGGACGACTTGTTTTTGTAATTTTAAATTTGGTTCATGCAATAACAATTCATCCACTGAGCTAAAGAAGCAAGAAAAACAAGGAAACTGTGTTGACAGGGTACCGGCGCAGTGCGCCCAAGGACCAGGCGCAGTGCGCCCTACGGTTTCACGAACACAGCCTGCTTCAGACTTTAATCAATCCATTTTTAGCTTAAAACAAGCCAAGATACGTATATGAAACATGTTTACTGATGTAATGGACTAAAAAAATCATAAAACAAACATCAATTAAGTTTAAAATCATTAAACTTATTTCTAGGGTTTGTTCTTCCCCAATTTTTCAAATTGTGTGAAATTTGAAGCTTAATTGTGCAATTGATGTTTGTAATGTAATCTTCTAGTCATATGCATCAATAACCCTATCAAAACAATACCCAAATTCTACTATAATCAAGGAACACGAAAATTTCATCTCAAGCTTTCAATTTGGGAAGAAATCCAACAATTTGATGTTAAAACCTTGAATATCTAGCAAGAAAACTTAGAATAGTATGCAAGGAATAGAAGGAATCAAAGAAAACATACCCATTGTTGAAGATTAACCAAGAAATTTGGAGCAAAAATCGAGTTTGGGGGTGTTTTTGTTCGGTTTCTGCCGGCGGATCGCGTCTAAGGGGAGATGAGGGTGGTAAAAAGGAAATAACACAGCTTACCTACATATTATTACCCCGACCCGGCGCGGTGCGCCCTTTCTCCAGGCACAGTGCGCCCATCTGCTGGTCCTTCTATTTTGATGCTTTTAAAATTGCCCCCATTTTCATTTATTATTATTATTATTTGAATTTTTATTTTATTTTATTTTATTTTAAATACCAAAGGAAAAACAATAAATAACACATACCAATCAACAAATTCGGGTTGCCTCCCGGAAGCGCTTCTTTTTCATAGATTTGGAGTCTTTTTAGCTAGACTCCATTCCACTCTAAGGTTCTACTGTTTGGAGTGGGATGTCTTCGCGTTCGTTCTTGTTTTGAACGCCTTCTTCATACCTTTTTAGCCTGTGCCCGTTCACTTTGAAACTTTCTCCTCCTTCTTTGAAAAGATCCACAGCCCCGTGTGGATATACTTTTTTTTATTGTGAACGGACCATACCATCGTGTCCTTAGCTTTCCAGGGAAAAGTCTTAATCGTGAATTGTAAAGTAGGACTTTCTCCCCTGGTTGGAAATCTTTGTTTCCTTTTAATCTTGAGTCGTGCCACCTTTTGGTTTTATCTTTGTAAATCGCTGAGTTTTCGTATGCGTCATTTCTCAGTTCATTTAGCTCATTTAATTGACACAAACGGTTAGTACTGACAAGATTAAAGTCCAAGTTACACGATTTTAAGGCCCAGAATGCCTTGTGTTTAACCTCTACTGGGAGGTGACAAGCTTTTCCGTACACCAATCTGTATGGGGTAGTGCCAATTGGTGTTTTGAAAGCGGTCCGAAAAGCCCAGAGTGCATCGTCAAGCTTTTCTGACCAATCCTTTCGACTAATTCCCACGGACCTTTCCAAAATGCGTTTTAAGGCCCTGTTTGTGATCTCTGTTTGACCACTTGATTGCGGGTGATAAGGTGTGGATATTCGATGGGCCACCCCATACTTATTCAAAGCATTCTCCATTTGTTTATTGCAAAAATGAGTACCTCTATCGCTGATAAGAGCTTTAGGGACATCGAAACGTGAAAAAATGGTTTTCAGAAATTTAACCACACCTCGCGCATCATTTGTGGGTAAAGCTTTTGCTTCAGCCCACTTTGATACGTAGTCCACCGCAACCAATATATATTTATTTCTGTGGGAATTAGGAAAAGGCCCCATAAAGTCAATACCCCACACATCGAAAATTTCACATACCTGGATAGAATGCAATGGCATTTCATTTTTGGACAAGATATTACCCGCTCGCTGACACAGATCGCATGTCTTGACGAAATTTATTGCGTCTTTGAAGATTGTAGGCCAATAAAAGCCTGCTTCAAACACTTTTCGCGCGGTGTAATTCGCTCCGTGATGTCCACCTGTAGGTCCTTGATGGCATTGTTTGAGTATGTCTTGTATTTCCTTCCCGTGTACGCACCTCCGTATGATGTTATCCGGACATGAGCGAAAAAGGTATGGTTCATCCCATAGGTAGTACTTGATGTCGGCAAAGAACTTCTTCTTCTGTTGATGAGTAAGCCCTCCGACAAGCACTTTGGCTGCAAGGTAGTTCACAATATCTGCATACCAAGGGGTCTCCATATTAACATGAATTGACATTACATGTTCTTCAGGGAAGGAGTCGTTCACTCCTTTTTCTTCTCTCGCCTTTTGTTCCGGATTTTTCTAGTCTTGACAAATGATCTGCTGCCAAATTCTCGGATCCTTTCTTGTCTTGAATTTCGATATCAAATTCTTGCAACAACAAGACCCAACGAATTAAACGTGGTTTGGCATCTTGTTTGTTGAAAAGATATTTGATTGCAGAATGATCTGTGTAGACAACGGTTTTTGATAAAATTAGATAAGGTCTGAATTTATCAAATGCATACACCACTGCCAAGAGTTCTTTTTCAGTGGTTGTGTAGTTTTCTTGGGCAGGATTCAGCGTTTTGCTGATGTAGTAAATCGGCTTGAATTTCTTGTTGATTCTCTGGCCTAGAACAGCCCCTAACGCGATATCACTTGCGTCTGTCATCAGTTCGAATGGTAGATTCCAGTCTGGGCCGACCATGATTGGGGCAGTGGTTAATTGAAGCTTCAAAAACTCAAAAGCATTAACACATTCATCGTTGAAATCAAATTTTACATCATTTTGTAAAAGTTGTGTTAAAGGTTTTGTTATTTTAGAAAAATCTTTTATAAACCTCCGGTAAAAACCGACATGTCCCAAGAAGCTTCTGACTCCTTTCACGTTGGTCGGTGGTGGAAGTTTAGCAATGACTTCCACTTTTGCTATGTCGACTTCAATTCCTCGACCCCACACTTTGTGGCCCAAGACTATTCCCTCTTTAACCATGAAGTGGCATTTCTCCCAATTGAGCACTAGATTGGTTTCTTCACATCGTTTAAGCATTTTGTCTAGATTAGACAAACAATCTGTAAATGAGTTACCAAACAGTGAGAAGTCATCCATGAAGACCTCCATTGAGTTTTCCATCATGTCATGGAAGATCGCTAAGACGCATCTTTGAAAAGTGGCTGGAGCATTGCATAGACCAAAAGGCATTCTTCGGTATGCGAAGATTCCTAAAGGGCAGGTGAACGTGGTCTTGTCTTGATCTTCTGGGTTAATGGGAATTTGAAAATAACCTGAAAAACCATCCAAAAAACAGTAATAGGCTTTCCCTGATAATCGTTCCAGCATTTGATCGATGAAGGGAAGTGGGAAGTGGTCTTTTCGTGTTGCATCGTTTAATTTGCGATAATCGATGCACACCCGCCATCCTGTCACTGTTTGTGTAGGTATTACTTCATTTTTCTCGTTGGTTATGACGGTTATCCCTCCTTTCTTTGGAACGACGTGGATTGGGCTTACACATTTGCTGTCAGAGATTGGGTAGATGATACCGGCATCAAGTAGCTTCTTGATTTCTTTATCGACCACTTCTTGCATTTTTGGGTTAAGCCTTCTTTGATGCTGGGCTGTTGGCTTTGAATCTTCTTCCATCAGTATCTTGTGAGAACATATGGTTGGGCTTATTCCCTTGATGTCTGAGATGCTCCATGCGATTGCATTCATCCTTCTCTTGAGAACTTTCATAAGCTCTTCTTTTTCTTCTTGGCTTAATTCAGCTGAAATGACAACTGGGTACTCTTTGGTATCAGTAAAAAATGCATACTCCAAATGGTTTGGAAGTATTTTCAATTCCGGGATGCTCTGGTTCCTTGGAGATTTTTGCTTTGGAAGTACAGTTTCTTCTCGGTCAGCGAAATGTGGTTCATCTCTCAAGAGTTCTTCTAGTTCCTTCAGATCCTTTTCAGGGTCGAATGATTTCTCAGCAAGTTGCATTTCGTGACTATGGCTTTCTTCTTGTATGGCTCTGGCTTCTTCTTCCAATAGTAAGTCGAAAGTGTCAATATGGAAGACTGTGTCATCACTCATCGTCGAGTGTTTGATCGTGTGGTCCATGCCAAGGTGATAGCTTCAGTGCCCACCCGAATGGTTAATTTAGTGTCATGAACATCTATCAAAGCCCTTGTTGTGGCTAAGAAAGGTCTTCCAAGTAGAATAGGGACTTCGTCATCTTCCTCCATATCCAGTATGACAAAATCTACAGGAAAAACAAACTTGTCAACTTTTACCAGAAGGTCTTCTACTATCCCTCTTGGATATGTAACCGCCTTGTTAGCAAGATTAATTGCCATTCGAACTGGTTTCGGTTCTGGTAGATTTAGTTTCCTGTAGAAAGAATATGGCATTAAATTGATGCTGGCACCTAAGTCTGCCAAACCATAGCTGCTGGCATGGTTTCCGAAGGTGCATGGAAGATGTAAACCGCCTGGATCTCCCACTTTTTCTGGTAGGTTCTTCATCATCGATGCATAACATTTTTCACTTAATGTTACCAGTGACACCTCTTCCATTTTCTTTCGGTTAGTTAGGAGGTCTTTGAGGAATTTGGCGTATTTTGGCATTTGTGTTATTGCATCAACGAATGGAATGTTGATGCTCAGCTGCTTCAGGTGTTCAAGGAATTTCTTGAATTCTTTGTCTTCTTTCTCTTTCTTCAATCGTTGAGGAAATGGAATGGTCGGTTGGTGTGGCTCTGGTGAGGATGTTTCTTCACCCTTAGTTTGCTCATTATCTTTCTCTGCTTTACCCTTTTGTGATTCAGGAGTTGAATTGATGGTGTTTTCCATGACTGCTGGTGGGATGATTTTACCGCTTCTGGTAGTGATTGCTTTTGCTTGGGCTCGTGGTTTCGGCTCGGTGTTGGTTGGAAGCGTCCCAGGTAATCTTTCTTGCAAAACTTTTGATATTTGGCCAATTTGGTTCTCTATGTTTTGAATGGAGGCTGCTTGATTTCTCAGTTGAACTTCGGTTGCTGAGTGTCTCTTTTCTGATCCTTCCATAAATTTGCCCAATATGTCTTCTAAGCTTGGCTTCTTTTCTTGGGTATGTTGTTGGTTAAATCCTGGTGGTGGCTGTTTTTGTAGATTATAGGTATTTTGCTGGCGTTCAAATGGTGGTTGTTGCCTTTGTTGCTGGTTGTAGAAATCATTTCCTCCTCGCCAGTTGTTTCTTCGTATCGGGTAGTCGAATCTGTCTCCAGATGAGTAACAAGCTTCTGCTTTCTTGTTACCGTCTTCATCGTAAGGACAGTCTTTTTGTAGGTGAGGACCGCTGCAGTTGTCACATCCTACCGTGATGGCGTGGATGTTTTGATTCATTTTCTTGAGGTCTCTCCCAAATTGGTTCAGTCGGTTATGTATGGCTGACATTCCTTCCACTACTTCTTCCTTTATCTTCCCTCGACATGATGGATCTCTTGAGGAATGGTAGTGGTGGGAATGTTTAGCAAGTTCCTCAATTCTTTCGTAAGCATCAGTGGCGGTTAGGTTTATGAGTGGTCCTCGCCCGTCGAGTAATTGTCAGGTTTGTGTATTGATGCAATCATAGAACTTCTGTACTTTTTGATGTTTGTCTATATCGTGTTGTGGACAATCTTGAATCAATTCTTTGAATCGACTCCATGCTTGGTACAAAGTTTCATCTTCGACTTGAAGGAAGTTTTGAATTTTTGCTTTCATTTTATTGATTTTGGAAGGTGGAGTGTATTCTTCAACGAAATCATCTTTTAATCCGTTCCATGTAGTGATGGAACCTGGAGGAAGTCTCTTCAACCATTTCTTTGCACCTTCGCGTAGTGTCATTGGGAAAATTCGTAGCATGATTGCGTCTGAGGAAATTCCTGGAATGTTGAAACAATCAGTTATTTCCGTGACTTGCTCGATGTGTTCGACTGGATCTTCTTCTTCCGTCCCTTTGAAAGTAATGCCTTTTAGAGCGGAAAGGTAATGGGCTTTAAGCTCAAAATTTGCATTTTCAGGAATTTTTGGGCGTATAAGGCTTGGTCCTGTTCCGTCTCGTGCTCGGTTGTAGTATGCTTTCAAGGTTGGTTCTGGTTTGTTTACTGGGGCTGCCATTTCTTCTATTGGTTCTTCTTTTGGGAATATGCTTATTCTTGTTTTTCTCCTTATGTTAAATTCACGTTCTGGTTCGTTCCGTGCAGGTATGATGTTCGGTTGTGAACTTCGGGCCATAAACTGCACATTAGAAACTGTTTGCAAGTTGGGTGCGTCCTCTTTTTTTTTTTAAAATTATATTTTATATATATATATATATATATATATATATATATATATATATATATATATATATATATATATATATATATATTAATAATAATAACAAATGGAACAAAAAGTTTAAAACCTTTAAAACCTTTATGTAATCAATCAGTTATAACAACCGAATATCTTATCAAATCCACTATAATGCGTTGACTATCAAATAAAGAACGGCCAGGCAGGACAGTAGGGAGGCAGGACTCTTTCGGTCAATGACCTTTCGAAAATCCAACAACCAGACCGAATCTGTCTATTCTGACACCGTTCTCGTAAGTAGAATTACTAGCATTATAGTTGGACCGATAATCAATTTAGTTTGACATAACTGAATAAATTGCAAGTAGGTCTTGAAATTATTTAGCAAAGAAACAAGAGAAACATATGAAAGATTTGAATTAACTTGAAATTTTAACTTCGCACGGTAAAAACCGTAAAAAGGATCGATTGATTATCAATTGTAAACAATAAAATTAATTGAATAACTCCCCGGCAACGACGCCAAAAACTTGTTGGTTTCAAAACAACTCACTTGTAGTTGTTATGTCTTTAAAGTCTTAAATCAATTATTTACCTTATTATATGACTAGTAGACTTACGAGCAAGCATTACTCGATCATTTAATAGTATAGTGTAGGTAAGTAAAGGTATCGAATTTCCACAGGGAGTTGGTAACTAACTTAAAGTCTCCAATTATCAATCAAACAATTTAGAGGCGAGTTTTAATGAAAACTCGTAAAACTTTGTTTTGAAGGTTTATAAAATAAATAGACGAAATAATAAATTAAAATGATCGTAACAACACGACAATAAAGAGATGATATGATCAAATGATAACAAGGTAAGCTTTCGCCTAGGATTTGTTGATTCATATAAACTTATGTTGACTAGTTTTGATTATGTGCAATGAGTTTAAATAGGTTGCATTAAGTGGTAGGATCATATGGTCAATTCACCAATTCTATGACTTCTAAATTAATTTAGCACAATGGTCATGCAACTAAATAACTTATAATCATGAATTATTAATACAATCTAGCATGAAAACATAGTCCATATCCTAATGGTCATAGTGACATGTTCATACAATCAAGGGTCATGAGTTGCAACTAAATGTGATATAAGTCTTATTTCACTAATCAAGTTTATATCTTAGATAACCTTCCTAGTTAAATGGTCAATAACTAGTCCAATGATATATAGTTGTCAATTACACATCACAAAGGTTCATATGATCAATGCGTTTAAATGGTCAATAAACTTAATCATATGAAGATGGTTATCAAGAGTACAAACATTAATCACATTTAATATGTTTAGCATGCAAGTTATATATTCTAACCGATATTAAACTCGAATCAAGAACTAGATCAACACATATTTATATTAATGAATCAACATCACCTAGGCAAAAGCTACAGGGATTTAGCCTAGCATGGTATCAAACATACAACAACAATATGAAGAATACATGATAAAAGATACCAACCGGTTATAATCGATGAATCCTTGCTACAATGAAGATCTTAGCTCCTTCTTGTAATGAAAATAACTCTCAAAAATACTTATTATACATGAAATGATGAAACACACGAGATATACTAACTCTAAAATGTCAATTATCTGATTTCTCTCTTGGTTTTCAGCCCTCGTCTCCAAAATGGTCGTGCATGGCCTTGTATTTATAGCTGGTGAAGGCAACGGGCGCGGTGCGCCCAAAAGGAAGGCGCAGTGCGCCTAGTGGGGAATCTTCCCACCGCTGGCTGGCTTTATCGCTGGAAAGACCACGTGACATTTCACTTTTAAGATCGGATCTAAGGCGAGGTGCGCCCAAAAGTAGGCAGGGTGCGCCCATGCACATGTTAGGCAAGTCTGTTGAATCATTGGATGAAACCACGCTCCATTATTTTAATCCCAAGTAAGCAAAAATGACGATTTCTGAATTCTTCAAAGGCGCGGTGCGCCTGTGGTGTGGGCGGGGTGCGCCCAAGCTGTACTCATTTTTGCACTTGGTTTCTTTTAAAGCTCAATTATTTTGTGTAATCCGTTCCTTTGCTCCATACGTGTCTTTTTAGCTACAAAATGAATTTTTAAGCATATCAGGTATCTTTAGTTCATAAAATGTATGAAACTAAACTAAAATGACACTGATATCGTCCGGAAAATGTGTATAATTTACGCGATATCAGTGGGTAAATATGTGCAATGAAGTTGAATCACCCTAGGAAAAGGTGTTTGCCCTAGGGTGCCGAGTCGACCCTAGGGTGTTAATATGGCTCCCTCTATATACACAAAATAATCTTTTTGAGGGTGTCATTGAGAAGATCTTCAGAATGTGGAGATGTAACAAGATAAATATTTGGGATTTATTTAGTTGTTTGTCTAGGGTTGATGGGTGGCTGATTCCCCATCAACATGTCATGCTTCAAAGGAGCATGCCACCTGCTGGTGGGGCCTAGTGCTGATGAACGTGAATAGAATCATGCTAAGTTGGGGTGGGAATATGTGTATCGGGTGGGGATTGAGATTTATAAAATTATCTTGCAAACTACTTTTCTATAAAAGACATGAAAAACGATTACATATTATACATCAAGATTTGTAGAAATCAATTTAGACATCTAATGGGTTAAGCTAGATTATAAGCATATATAAGATCTTAAAAGGATTCAAGAATAGGGGTTCATACATATGCAACATGGTTTGACATTAATTATATATCGATGTCCTAGTTCAATTATGGAACTAGACAAAATGAATGATGTCTTATATGCTTCAAGCTATAATATTGACAACGTATGCCAAGAAAAATACAAAGCTTATATGTTATATGCCAAGAGCATGACGACTCACTCTCGGGCCAGTTTGAATAGCAGTCTCAAATTGTTTGAGAAAGACGATATGGTTGTTCCAAGTAAAGAGTTACATCGAGGCAAGCTTGCAAACCGGAAAAGTCAATTCCTGTTTAGATTCAGGATGGTTGCTTTTAAAAGGAATATTATTGGTAGATTAACATCGGCCGAGTATTTTTTCCGTTTCGTTCACTCAGCCTCTATCATAAACAAAAGCATGATTCTCTTATTAAGGTATATAAACATTAGATTTGTAAACAAATGATACAACTTGTAGTTGTACCTTAAGTGAAATAGTGATTATTTTGATAAAGTTCTTAATATATGCTAGAGAAAAGCTGTTTAGTTAAGTACATGGTTGTGTTTTGCTTGCATGTTTACTTACTTCCTGAATACTAGTATTAGTTAAATTATCCACATACCATTATTCTTCATGGAAGAAAGAAATGAATTAAGGTTTATTTGAAGTGTCACTTGACAATCCGTATAGATGAATATAACACATAAATGCAACTCACTTACATGTACTTGATAGGAGATCAAGTATTGGAGTAACCTAAGCATAAAGATTACTCCATGGATTTTGTCATAAAGTAATTCTAAGATAGTAATATCTTGTACCTGTAAAACGAAGATACATGTGATCTAAATCTATATTCTGACATGCTTTGATCATTCTCCAACGTTGTTCATAAGTTTCAACTATACAAGGATTGATAATGTATAATATGATGAATGGATAAGTTATATGTGTCAAAGTTTATTTGTGCATACCGCCAAAAAATAGAGAAGTGATATTCATAGGCCCCTTGATGATTGTGTGCTTACACTAAAATGCATGTTCGTGCTCGGGCTAGATAACACTTAATCAATTATAATCTGTTTTATGGTTACCACGAATCTCTATAGAGAAAATTAATTTTGAATATTCAAGATTGACAATAATCTATATCTTACATTTAACTGGATATCATAGAACAAATGGACACTTATCACTTACTAGGGCTGTTACTCATACCTTTAGGTTTTGAATACAATAGTTGTCATAGAGATGACATACATTATGTGGCTTTCGTGAGTTCTAATATAAAGATGTTGTGGATATGTGCAAGTGGGAGTTTGTTTGAAATAATGCACAATGTCACAACAAGATAGTAACACGAAATACATATTCCTATTGTGATTACACATATAGCTCAGTTATACAAGCAAGAAAAATAATGACTAAATTGTTAATTATCAAAAGTTGATTAATTAATTAAAAATAAAAGGAGAATATTTATTTGTAACAAGATTAATTAGAAATAAAAGGAGAGGATTTATTTGTAATAAATCCAAAGTTGGTTATTTGAATAATCTGATTATGTGATAATTATAATATTTAAATGGTTTCCACGGTTGACAACCTTCCGTAAAAGAAGGAACCTCTAAGATGTGGAGCCTTTTAAATATAACGATCTCCTTAATTCCTTGGTACACAAGACACACTTAGGGAAACGCTAATCGCTTCTCTACCTCCTTCCTCCCTCTCTTTTTGGGTGCTCAAAAGAAGAACTCTTCTAGGGTTTCGAGTATAGCTTGTGTACCAACAAAGAAGGATTCAGGTCTTACATGATGATTGCTACCATGGGGTGCGACCTAATAGCCAGACACTACTAAACTCTTTTGGATCTTCTTGACTACAACTAGGCTAAAAGTTTCTAACTTTCTTGTGGTATAATTTTAATTGCATTGAAATATATATTAATAAACATACATCCATAACTGCTTTATGATGCTTTGTTGTTATGTAAACCCGGTTTCTCAAATTCAGGATACAACAAAATTTTAATCAAACATAATATCTTAAGTGGTGTAACCCCAAAAATAAGTAACAAGTTTACAAAGGTTATTCAAAAGCATAGTTTAAGTTTTAAACTATTTACAACACGTGATTACAGTTTCTGCACAAAATCGGGTTTTACTATGTAATTCAAAACAACAAATTAGTCCAAGTCCAAATTCCAAGTCCAGCTATCCTTCCATGTTCCGCTTCCCGCGGTCACCACTACCAGAACCTAACACAAACAACAATAACAAACAATTTAGGAGCTATGAAAGCTCAGTGGGTAATTTAAGGTTAATTGATTTGTATTATCCATCATCTGGTTTTTAATCAAACTCAACGGACTATCTCAGTCCCGGGTGTGATATACACACTATAACTCTTTATTCCATATACTCAATATTTGGTTATACTCAACCAAATCAAATCACAATCTACTTCTTATCTGTAAACAACATCACAATAAGGCATAATCATCTAACAAATAACTACTCACCTGATGTGGAATCAATATGTGGAACTCCTGCACCTCGTGTATGCTCCTGTCTAGCTTTAGCTGTAGCACAACAGTTCAATTTCATTACTCTAGTTAAGAACAATTCTTAATCACACTCAATACTCATCATAATCAAGGAATTTGTATCATTAAAGCAAGTTACAATCATATAGTGAAGTTATAATCCAATAACAACAATAACACTCTAGTTATAACTCTCCACTTCACCACTTTGACCCATTCAAGCTCATAAACACAATAATAAGCATATCTCTAGCTCGGGTCTAAGATTAGAACCCTTTTTATACCTACAAATCCAACAATCATACTCAAACACCAACTAATTTCAGATGGTTCATCAAACCACACGAAATTACCCCAAATCAAGCAATTCAACCATTAAAATGAAACCAAAATTGAAGAGGATTACCTTTTAACCGCAAAGTATCAAACCCTAGCTTAAATTCTTGAATTACAAGCCTCAATTTCGAGTTTAGAGGTTGGAGATTTATTTTCTAGGGTTTTTGAGAGGTTTTGGTCGAAGTGTTTATTTCCCAAATGGAAAGAAAATCAGCTTTTAAAAAGTAAATATGTGCGTAACACGGCCCGTGTTAAAGTTACACGGCCCGTGTAACATACGGTATGCATTTGGGTTTTAGTCTGCAGGCTTACACGACCTGTGTTATACTTACACGACCCGTGTAAGTCACGTATAACTTTAGACATGGGTTTGTCATGCACAGCACGACCCGTGTCAACAAGACACGACCCGTGTAACTCACGATATGCTCAAAACGATTACAAGGGACTCCTAGACGACCCGTGTAACCTCTTTTTAGCATTTTTCAACCTCAAACTTCTTCCAAATGGAATTCTAACTACCCAAACTCATGCAACAATCTAACTAATCCTAATTACACAATAATTAACTCAAAATCTCTCAAATTTAATAGCACGGTATTACAAGTTCTTACCCCCTTCAAAAGACTCCGTCCTCGGAATCTTCTAAAATAAAAAGGGATATTTTGACCGCATTTCCTCCTCAGCTTCCCAAGTGACATCCGTACCTCTATGATGTCGCCACTGTACTTTTACTATTCCAATCTCTTTTTTTCGCAATTTCTTGACTTTTCTATCTAGAAATTGTTCCGGCATTTATTGGTATCTCAATTTCTCATCTAATTGAACTCTGGCCAAGGGTACTCGAGTGGACTTGTCATACAATGTTTTTCTGAGGTGTGACACATGGAACACATTGTGGATACTTTGCAACTCATCTGGAAGCTCAAGTTTATACGCGAGTGCTCCAACTCTCTCTAAAACTCGGAAAGGTCCAATAAATCGCGGGCTTAACTTACCTCTCTTGCCAAAACGGATTATTCCTTTCCATGGAGACACTTTCAACATCACCATGTCCGAAACGCAGAACTCTAACAACTTTCTTCTTTTATCTGCATATTGCTTTTGGCGGTTTTGGGCTACTCGCATACGCTCGTAGATACTTTGTATATTCTCTTCAGTCTCGGCTATAATCTCTAGTCCAGCCAATGGTTTCCCTCCAATCTCTGTCCAATAAGTCGGTGTTCGACACGGTACACCATACAAGGCTTCAAAAGGTGCCATCTGTATACTGGAGTGATAAGTATTGTTATAGGCAAACTCTATTAAAGGCAGGTGATCTTCCCAACTGCCTCCAAAATCAATTATGCATGCTCGTAGCATATCTTCAAGTGTTTGTATCGTCCTTTCCGTCTGTCCATCTGTCTGGGAATGATACGCAGTACTTAATAAGGCTTTAGTACCAAAATGCTTCTGGAAACTCTGTAAGAAATGTGAATTGAAACGACTATCTCTATCAGAAATTATTGAAATTGGCACTCCATGTCGTCTCACTATTTCTCTGGTATAAATCTCAGCCAGCTTTAACACTTGGTAATCTTCTCGGATTGGAAGGAAATGAGCTGACTTTGTTAACCTGTCAACAATCACCCATATCGAGTCATATCCTCGTGGAGTTCGAGGTAACTTTGTGATGAAATCCATAGTGATCTCATCCCACTTCTTCATTGGTACTGGTAATGGTTGCACTGCTCCATATGGCTTTTGATGATTGGCTTTTACTTGAAGACACGTCAAACATTTCTCCACAAAGCGTCCTACATCTCGCTTCATATCAGGCCACCAGTAATTCGGTTTTAGAGTATAATACATTTGCGTACTACCAGGGTGAACCGAATATCTAGTACAGTGAGCATCATCTAACAATAATTGTCTTACCTCGCCATGCTTCGGAACCCAAACTCGCCATCGGATAGTCTTGATTCCTTGTGCATTTTCAACCAATTTCTCCATATAACCAACCATTTTCTCTTTCTGCAAATCATTAGCCTCACTCTGGCATTTGTGTATCATCTCTGGCAATCGACTCACAACTCCCTTTCGAGCCGATACAACTCGAATAGGCGGTTCTTTACGACTTAATGCATCAGCCACCACGTTAGCTTTACCAGGATGGTAAAGTATTTCACAATCATAATCCTTTAGCAGATCCATCCACCGTATTTGCCTCATATTCAACTCTTTTTAATCAAACAAGTATTTCAAGCTTTTGTGATCTGTGTATATTTGGAATCACACACCATATAGATAGTGTCGCCACATCTTCAATGCAAATATTATCGCTGCTAACTCTAAATCATGCACCGGGTAAACTTTTTCATGTAGTTTTAATTGTCGAGAGGCATAGGCAACCACATGCCCTCTTTGCATTAGTATGCAACCGAGACCACTTAGAGAAGCATCACTATAAAGAACAAAGTCTTCTCCTCCTTGCGGTAAAGCCAACACCAGAGCTTTACACAAACTATCTTGCAATTGTTCAAAAGCTGACTGTTGCGCCTCAGTCCAGCTAAACTTCTCAGTCTTCTTTATTAATTTGGTTAGGGGTGTAGCTATACGAGAAAAGTTTTCAACAAATCGTCGGTAATAGCCTGCTAACACCAAGAAACTACGAACCTCCATCGGACTCTTTGGCGGCTCCCAACTCATTACGGCCTTGATCTTTGTCGGATCCACTTTTATACCATCTTCGTTTATCATATGGCCAAGAAATTGAATTTCCAGTAACCAAAACTCGCATTTCGAAAACTTTTCATATAACTTCTCGGCACGGAGAAGATCTAGCATTTGTTGCAAATGAATTTTGTGCTCATCTCGACTCTTTGAATAAATCAGGATGTCGTCGACAAACACAATTATGAATTTATCAAGAAAGCGACGACAAACCCGATTCATTAAATCCATAAAAGCGGCTGGAGCATTAGTCAAACCGAATGGCATGACTAAGAACTCGTAATGACCATACCTTGTGCGAAAAGCTATCTTCGGAATATCAACTTCTTGTACTCTCAATTGATAACCGGATCTCAGATCGATCTTCGAGAAATACGTAGCTCCGTGTAATTGATCAAATAAATCATCGATCCGTGGTAACAGATAACGATTCTTTATCGTGATCTTGTTGAGCTCTCGATAATCTATACACATTCTCATGGATCCATCTTTCTTTTTCACAAAAAGTATAGGCACACCCCACGGAGACGAACTCGGACGGATAAACCCAAGTTCCAATAGCTCTTGCAACTGTCTCTTTAATTCTTCCATCTCAGAAGGTGCCAATCGATACGGTGGTCATGCTACCTGCTTCGCCCCTGGTATCACATCGATCACAAACTCAACTTGTCTACTTGGTGGTAAGTCTGGAAGATTATCGGGAAATACATCGGGATAATCACAAACCACTTCTACTTCTTCTATTTTGGAATGTTTTGACTCGGCACTAATCACATGTGCCATAATCAATTCACCCCCTCTTTCCATATATCTCTGAGCCGTTGCAAGTGACACTATTGGTACTTTTCAAGAACGTCGTTCACCTCGTATCAAAATTCGGGAACCACTCGGCATTTTTATGGAAAGTTTTTTCTCATGACAATCCATTTGATCTCTATTATCATCCATCCAATCCATCCCGACTATCACATCAAACTCATGATTAGTGATCGGCTTCAGATCTATAAGGTACGTAACCCCATAGATTTCAAGCCGACACTGCTCGTAATGACTTTTTACAAAAAAACATCTCCCATCTGCTACATCTACTATTAGTTTCTCATATAAATCGACTAACGAAATATTTAGTTTTGAAGCAAAGGACACCGATATAAAAGACACAGAAGCACCAGAATCAAAAAGTACTCGTGCTTGAGAAGAGTTCAAACTAAATATACCTGTGATAACATTAGTTTGATCTCGAGCCTCATCGACGGTTAATTGAAAAGATCGCGTTTTCACGTGACCGCCACCCCTGTCTCTCCGATCATCTCGATCTCGACCTCCTCCTCGTCCGGTCTTTTGAAAATCTTTTTGAGACTCGGATTACATCTTTGGGCAATTAGGGCGAATATGCCAACTCTCTCTACAGTTGAAACAAACGGGGCGACTTTCAGTACACTGACGAGCCATATGTCCCGTCTTTCCATACTGAAAACAAACTGATGGTGGGGTTCGGGAATCACATTCCCCAGTGTGTTTTCGTCTACACTTCTTACACCATCTTTCCTCATTTTTATTGGTTTCGCCACGTAATTGAGAACCCGTGGTAACAGATCTCTGAGAAGTATCCACAGCTTTACCTTCCCATTTTCTCTTTGATCCTCCTGTATCTCTTTCAACTCTTCTTTCCTCCTCCTGTCTTTGTAACTCCCTTTCTCTCGATCTTGCTGCCTCTGCAACTTGTTGAAAGGTAGTATATCTTGAACTCAGAAAAAATTCCCGGATTTGGGTTTTTAAACCCCATAAGTAATGATCCATCTTATGCTCCTTCGTATCTACTTGATGTTGTGCAAATATCGCCTTTTCATTGAAATCCAACGTTTATTGTTGCACCGTTCTCGACCCTTGTTGTAACTTTAAAAACTCTTCTTCTATTCCCTTCATAGCGTTATTGGAACAATAGTATTCGGTGAACTTCAATTTGAATTGTTCCCAACTTAATGTATATGTCAAGCTTTCTCCTATCTCCATACACGTATTCTCCCACCAGAACTGTGCATCCTCCTTCAACAAGTTTGTTGCAAATTCAACTTTATCTGCCTCATCACATTTACTCGTGCAGAACATCTTTTCAACATGGGTCAACCAATTTTTGGCTGCTATGGGATCATCTTTCCCATAGAAATTGTATGGTTTGCACTTTTGAAAAACATCATAAGTGCATTTTCTCGTTTTCTCGGGCACTCTAGCTCCACTTGTCTTAATAAATATCTCTCCATGATCCTCTCTCTGCTCAGGTTGGACCGGGGTTGGTCCCGAAGTACCTCCAGTTGTAGCCTCCGTTTGAGGCTTCAAATAAGTTGGTAATATCTCCTTGATCGCCTTTGCTACCTTAGTTGCAATCATCACCTGCATATTACTCTGTATCTCGGGAGGTCGCTCTCCCTCAGGCTAATACTCTTTACCCGAATCTCGTGATCCCGATTTATCTCTTGGTGGATCACCTCGCTCTTTTCTTTTCCAGTGCTCATTTCAACTGAAAAAGAAAATCAACTCATTTAGTAATCATCACCATAATACTCAATATGGTATATAATCAACTCAATTTGTATATCACCATAATACTCAATATGGTGTATAATCAACTCAATTTGTATATCACCACAATACTCAATATGGTGTATAATCAACTCAATTTGTAATATACCGCGGAGGATCGCTACTCGGGACTCTTTGGGACTTCTCTATCTCATTGGTTTAAGTCTAAACCCATCTCAAGGTTTAATTCTCTTAAACCACGACTCTAATACCAACTTGTAACACCTGGTTTCTCAAGTTCAGGATACACCAAAATTTTAATCAAACATAATATCTTAAGTGGTGTAACCCCAAAAATAAGTAACAAGTTTACAAAGTTGATTCAAAATCATAGTTTAAGTTTTAAACTATTTACAACACGTGATTACAATTTCTGCACAAAACCGGGTTTTACTATGTAATTCAAAACAACAAATTAGTCCAAGTCCAAATTCCTAGTCTAGCTATCGTTCCATGTTCCGCTTCCCGCGGTCACCACTACCAGAACCTAACACAAACAACAATAACAAACAATTTATGAGCTATGAAAGCTCAGTGAGTAATTTAAGGTTAATTGATTTGTATTATCCATCATCTGGTTTTTAATCAAACTCAACGGACTATCTCAGTCCCGGGTGTGATATACACACTATAACTCTTTATTCCATATACTCAATATTTGGTTATACTCAACCAAATCAAATCACAATCTACTTCTTATCTGTAAACAACATCACAAGAAGGCAAAATCATCTAACAAATAACTACTCACCTGATGTGGAATCAATATGTGGAACTCCTGCACCTCGTGTATGCTCCTGTCTAGCTTTAGCTGTAGCACAGCAGTTTAATTTCATTACTCTAGTTAAGAACAATTCTTAACCACACTCAATACTCATCATAATCAAGGAACTTGTATCGTTGAAGCAAGTTACAATCATATAGTGAAGTTATAATCCAATAACAACAATAACACTCTAGTTATAACTCTCCACTTCACCACTTTGACCCATTCAAGCTCATAAACACAATAATAAGCATATCTCTAGCTCGGGTCTAAGATTAGAACCCTTTTTATACCTACAAATCCAACAATCATACTCTAACACCAACTAATTTCAGATGGTTCATCAAACCACACGAAATTACCTCAAATCAAGCAATTCAACCATTAAAATAAAACCAAAAATTGAAGAGGATTACCTTTTAACCACAAAGTATCAAACCCTAGCTTAAATTCTTGAATTACAAGCCTCAATTTCGAGTTTAGAGGTTGGAGATTTATTTTCTAGGGTTTTTGAGAGGTTTTGGTCGAAGTGTTTATTTCCCAAATGGAAAGAAAATCAGCTTTTAAAAAGTAAATCTGCGCGTAACACGGCCCGTGTAACATACGGTATGCATTTGGGTTTTAGTCTGCAGGCTTACACGACCCGTGTAAGTCACGGATAACTTTAGACATGGGTTTGTCATGCACAGCACGACCCGTGTAACTCACGGTATGCTCAAAACAATTACAAGGGACTCCTACACGACCCGTGTAACTCCAATACGACCCGTGTAACCTCTTTTTAGCATTTTTCAACCTCAAACAGAATTCCAAATGGAATTCTAACTACCCTAACTCATGCAACAATCTAACTAATCCTAATTACACAATAATTAACTCAAAATCTCTCAAATTTAATAGCACGATATTACATGTTATGCTTCCATTGTTTATGTCTTAATGTTTTTGTAATAAGTATCATAACCCAACAAAAAGAGTTTCACAAACTAAAATATCTCCAAAAAAAAAAAATTAGTTACTTGGAAAATATTTCGATAAAATGGATTTCTTCAACGATTGTTTATTTTAGAAACATGAAAGATAGACTTTATCAGTTCATTTATTTAATAACTTTAATAATTCATAAATTATAGTTTTCATAGTAGATGCATGGAAAATAAAATTAAGGAAAATAGAAAGTTAGAAGCGTTTAGAGATATATTAGTAACTAATTTAATTCAAATGCTTTATGATTTATATTTGCTAGATAAACGTATGCCAAAATTTTGGAAGCGTTGCCATTATATAATGATTCGATATCCCTTAAGAGTTGAGAATTAATTATCTTATATGATTATACGAGGAGTTATCCAGATGTAATTCTAACTTTCTAAGGCCACAAGGAAACTATAAGAAAACCCTAATATTTAGCATTTTCATTCTTAATTACCATTTTACCCCTCACCGTCCATCTTTTCTTGCCTTGATCAAGGGTATACTTGTCATTATGTACAAGCACCCAAACTCAAAAAAGGAAACTACATGCTATAAATCATCCAGCCCTGATCCTCTGTATATTTCATAATACACATACGAACCGAGCGAGATAAAACACTTAATTCAAAGGTCGGCAAAGAGCAGAAGCTGTTGATCAAGCACCATGGATATTGAAAGCAGCTGGTACAATGGGGTCGAAGCCGATAAACTGTTCTTGAAGGAACTAATGATTGCAGCCACCATGAACGACGCTGAAGGACATAGGCCTGTGGTGTTACCATGCAACGCTCATCAGGTTCGAATGAGGCAGACTTACCTGAGCAGCTACCCTTTCACTAACGAGAAGAAATCCACGATCAAGGGAAAGAATTGTTTGCAGAAAAAGATTGCGAAATTATCTTCTTTGTTGTCGTGTGTAATAGGACGATGAAGTTTGATTGGATCTTGATAAATATGATTGTCGATTTGAAGTTAATGTTCGTGTCTAGGGTTTCAGGTTGCAAATCTTAACGTTTAGTACATTGACATGACGAGTATGTTTACCTGTCACACTATAGAATCATGTATCTTAGTGATATGAGTTGGATATATTTGAGAAATATATTAATTAATAAGTACCCTTTGAAGGATATGATCATTTATGTTTGAAATTTAGGTGTGATTGTGTTAGTGGTGAATCCTACCCTTGCTAACAACTCTCTACGAGACAAGTTTATGGTTCAAAAATCTGAATGTTTGATTCATTTAATAGGCCTGTTAATTTGTTAGGTTGAAATAATATTAAAGAAACGAATGTCTGATACGTTGACATAATAGTACAGACGTGAATCTTAATTTACCAGACATGTTTATGGGTCCAAAAATTTGTATATATGTTCGATTGATTTAAGACTCATATAGTGAATGGCACCATTAGGGTTTCTTTTTACAATTAAAATAAAATCTAATTATCCAATTTGGATTTTATTATATTATTCAGATATATAGAGTTTTGGTCTTGGATTTTGAATTGCTGTGAACCAACAGAATTGGGTTTTTTTTTTAGTAAATTTAAAACCAAATAGTACTCTACAATTATTATTTATTTATTTGTAGTTTTTATTTACTATTAAGATATAGCTTCAATCATGTATTCAATATGTATCCAACTTTGACCGACTCTCTTTTGTATGTAGTATTAAATAATTTATAGATTTAAACTTACTAATGTAAAACTTATATATTTTTTTTCGAAATTCTCAACTCTTGAACTATACATTTAGCATAAGCTAAATTGAATTGTGAAAACTGATCCGGTCGAATTGCATTTTGGCTGGTTCATATCGTATTTAAATTTAATTCAGATTATTCGAAATGAAATTAAACGGACACCCAACCCCAAATGATCTAAAAAGGTTGAATGGATGCTATGTATGTCTTCTTTGTGCAAAATAAATAAATGCTCCTTTATCTTTATCCTTAAAAATAACCCTAATAATTTTTACTAGTCTAATTCAGTATTTGGTGAATTAAGCTTTACAGGTATAACAGTATAAGGAGACTTTGTTGCAGAAAAAAAAGACACAAAAATGGAAAAATTAAAAGAGAAGTGATCGGCCCAGAATATTTGGGCTGGTGTCCAAAGCACATGAATATGAAACACACTAAGCCCATATAGGGGAATCTTAACAACACCGACCTTTTAGAAAAAGTTAAACCGGAATATTCTTTCCTTTTATAAAAGAAATTAATATTTACAAATAGTTTATAATAATAACAATAAAGAAAGAAATATCTGGATATAAATTTTACAGTTTTGAGGCGTGTTTGGCATGGAGCTTTTGGGAGCGTTTGAGAGCTTGTAGCTTCTAACGTTTAGGAAAAAGCCCTGATAAAAACAAAAGATTCGTTCGATGACACGAGCTTGAAACTTTTATTTTAAACAAAACGCTACTATTTTAAACGCTAGTTGAAGTAGCATTTAACTAAAATCTCCAACTTCTAGCTTCCAGCTTCCAGCTATCCGCTATCCGCTACCAGCTTCCAGCTAATTTTGCCAAACAGGCCCTACATGTAATACCCATATAAAAAAGTTTATTTCACACCTTCCAAAATAAACACAACAATTACATTTTGTCATTTTCTATTTGAAAACTTCAAAATAAAAATAATAATACACTAATTGTGTATCCACGCAATACAGTGATTATAAGTAAACTCATTTAGACCTTCCACTCTGTGGACTTTTAGGTTTGCAAGTCCACTATTAGTCCTGGTTTTAGATGTAGGAAACAGGTAAAAGATTTTGGGAACCGATACTAAACATGAAGGAGGTAAATAACAATGTACCAAGAGGTATTCTTTAGGTTTACCTCATGCATTTATTAGGGATTTTGCAATTATATGTATGCATGTATATGTGTGTATAAATGTAACATAGAGAGGATTTATCTAAAATCGACCTACTTCAAGTAATTTCCTTAATTGTAATCCTCTTGTAGTTTCTCTAATTTAGTTATATACTTGGAAACATTTATACCAAAAGCCAAAGATGGAAGACTATTGTGTCATTTGTATGGTTCTCACAACTGAAACGGAGTCACATTTATATTGCCGGAAAACATCCTCATTGTCTTTACATGCTAGTGTAAAGTAAAGTTAATATATCCTTTTCTTTTTCGTCGTTTTCTATATCCAAATAATATCCCACCGAACTAAACCTTTTGTGAAATTTGGAATTATCTCATTTAACAATTTTAAATCACAAACTAAGTGTTTCATAGACTATCTGAATGGTTAAAAGGCTGTAAACCATTCATAGCGTTTGTTTCGTAAATATTTCACATCTTAATTGACAATAGCTTCTTAACGAGCCTCTTAACCATTACGCTGAGATATATATATGAACCATTCTTTTTTCAAAACATTTGCACATATGTCTTTTAACCTAAAAACGTATTTTTATTCAGAGTCTCTTAATAATTAAGACTTCTGAATTATTTAGATTTAAACCATTCAGATGCTACCAAATAGTCCATTATATATTAATTAAATAAAATGTCATAAAATTGTTGGCTTGTCTAGTCGCCACTCGGTTCAATTTTTGTAGGTACGAGAACTATAACTAATGCTAAAGTAATATAGAATCAGATAAATTTTTCCCCATTGATCCCAATCCCATGCATGCTATACAAAGTTAGAAACAGCCTGTCCTTTTTGGGAAGACGTGTCCAAATATCTACATTGTTGGACCACTGCCCATACATTACATATACATGCCACTTTTAAACATTTATACCCTTTTTGGGGTTTTATATATTAGTTATTATGGTTCATGGTGAAGGTCTCATCTGATTTATACTTAACTCCATTCATATAGATCACCTTTATATGCATCCTTTTCAATCTAATACAATTATCTGACTATTAAAAAAATACGCCTTTTATGATTATTAACGATGCACAAATAAATCAAGCTAGTACAAAATATAAGTATAGGTTTAGGGTTTTTATTTAATTTTGTTTGAGTGTGTAATGGCCCACAAAAAGATCCATTAAGTGCATTGGCCTTTGAATTAATTTCACAAGTCATTTTCAATCTCTTGCTCTTGCCCACCCATATATTATCTTTATTTTTAATGCTTCCCTTTGGCTACTTTATTTTTACCTACCCTTTTTGTTCTTTATCAATATATGTCTTGCAAATTGTGTTATTACCTTTTTCATTATTACTTTCTTATTATAATATATAACCCTTTTAATAATAATAAAAAACTTTAAATATAGCTTTAGCTAGTTGCATACTTGCATATATGTAGACCAAAAAGAAAATGCCTCTGGCCTCTGGGAAAGTGGAGCCATACCATGAGAATGTTGGTTCCATACTTAATGAAATTATCAGTGGAAAGTGACCCAAATCAACAGGACCTGCTCTATTTTTGGTCCTAAATCTCCTTTTTATATATTTCATAACCCGTTTCTTTAAGATTAGGTTTAGCTGGTTAATTTAATAAGGATGTTACTATACATACGTTTCTATATACATTTTACACAAAAGTCAAATTATTTTTAACCAATGATATTTATTTTTTCAGGAAAACAAAACAATTTCAACAAATAAAAAAATTTTGACTTTGAATCTATACATCTTACACAAAAATCAAATTATTTTAACCAATCATATTTACTTTTTTTTTTTTTTTTTTTTTTTTTACAAGTTGGGGCTAGCCCACTTGGCTAACAATGAGTGTTACTAACATGGAGGTTCAGGGTTCAAACCCTGGCACTAATATAACCAGGAGTAATTTAGGAGTATGATAGATTTGCCGTTCTAAAAAAAATTATATTTACTTTTTCCGGAAAACAAAGCAATTTCAACCAATAAAAAAAATTTTTCTTTGAATAAATGTGTATGAAGTAAAAATAATGTGTTTATTTAGTGATTCCGTTTAATAAATGATATCAAAGTTTCATATTCGAGATTATTTAGGTAAGTGTTTGTAATGAGTTTTTACTTCATGATAAGAAAATTTAAATAAAGTATCAATGTTAAAATTATTTTGATGTCGCATTTATGACTAGTAAATTTTATGAGTTGATAAACAGATAGAGCCTAGAGGACATGGCGATATAATTTAAAGTTGGTCAAATTAAATACTTGCTACATTTAGTTCTTCCTTTTCACGAAATGATTACCTATTGGCAACCTTTTGTTATCTACTTTTAGTTTTATATTACAATTAACAAAGATTTTGTTCGTATCCTTAATTGGTTTTATGATGACATATTTTAACTTAATTTGCTGGATAAAGTCTACTTTTACAACATAAACTGATACTATCTTTATAATTTGAGGTATTCTAGTATAGTCATGTATAGTTTATATAAGAAAAGTAGATTTTTTTTTTTTTTGCTTAATTAGTTATTTCTTTTATGTTGAAGACAAACATTTAATATCTAAAGTTACAAGGTTTTTGTTAGAGCTTTTTCAATATGATCATTTTTGAAAGGTCAATGAAAAAAATCAAACCCACGATTCACGAAGTGTTTTTTACCGTTCGGAGAAAAAAGATTTTTAGGTTAGTATATCAACTATTTTTATTCTATTAAATAAATTTTTTGAATTTTGCGTTTTCTTCAATTGACCATATTTATTAAAGAATATTTTATTATTTTTAACTAATTAATTGTTTTATTTTAATTTTTAATATTGTATATTAATTTCATAATGGTAAGACGATACTTTTAGCGTAGATTTCAAAAAAGGATCTTAAGTTTTCAAAAAATTCGATTTTGACACTATGTTATTTTTTTCAAATAAGTCACTAACTTTTCAATTTTTATCAATTAAGTCCCTATGTTTTCAATTTTAACCACTTGACCGGTCAAACGGTTGTCAGCTGATGTAGCATAGTCACGTGTCAGTATTTGATGACGTGACACTGACATGACATGCTGACATGACACATAGGTGTCAAAATTGAAACAAAATTAAAACATAGTGACTTAATTGGAAAAAATTAAAAACTCAGTAACTTAATTGAAAAATAATAGAGTGTCAAAATCAGATTTTCTGAAAACTTAGTGTCCTTTTTGGAATTTGTACAAAAACTAATTATAAAAATTTTAAAATGTTTAAATGATAAGAAATAGAAAAATAAATAAAATAAGAATAATGAGTCATTTTTTCGAAGTGATGAGATATATGTTTTAATTTGAATATTTATAATAACCAAATATAACGGTTTATTTTCGATTATATTTGTAACAATTGTAACAATTTATTTTTCGTTATAACGGAACCGAAACCAATTATGTGTGAATGTTTGCTTCTAGGTTTTTTTAAAATCCATTATCAGTTTCGGTTATTTTGGTTCCTTAACCAAACTCATCTTAAGTGAGCAAAATAAACCGTTACAGTTATTACGAATATAATCGGAAAATAAACCGTTATAATCATTACGAATATAATCGAAAAATGTTACATTTGGTTATTATAAATATTCAAATTAAACATATATCTCATCATTTCGACCAAACGACTCATTATTCTTACTTTATTTATTTTTTATTTCTTATCAATTAAATATTTTAAAATGTTTATAATTAGTTTTTTAGAACATTTCAAAAAAGATACTAAGTTTTTAGAAAATTTCGGTTTTGACACTATGGTATTGTTTTTTACGATTAAGGCACTAAGTTTTTAATTTTTTCCAATTAAGTCATTATGTTTTCAATTTTGGCACCTAGGTGTCACACTAGCATGTCATGTCAGCACTATATCATCAAAAACTGACATGTCATCATGTCACTTCAGCTGACAACCGGGTTGACCGATCAAGTGATCAAAAATGAAACAAAATTCAAAATATACTGACTTAATTAAGAAAAATTGAAAAGTTAGTGATTTAATTGGAAAAAAAACACAATATCAAAATGGTACTTTTTTGAAAACTTAGTGTCGTTTTAGAAATTTATCATACTTTTATCATCTTTTTCTTTATATAACTATATACATTTAATCATTTTATGAAATCTGATTTAATAATATTTATTTTAAATGTAGTTATCGTAATATATTAATTTTATTTAAT
Organism: Cichorium intybus; assembly: GCA_023525715.1. Lineage (NCBI taxonomy): Eukaryota > Viridiplantae > Streptophyta > Magnoliopsida > Asterales > Asteraceae > Cichorium > Cichorium intybus. The sequence continues at coordinate 142,557,350 of CM042011.1, read as the reverse complement.
ATTATTATAAAATATATTTTCTTTTTATAATTTATATATATATTTTTAAATAATAACAAATGAGATATATAGGAGACTAAGATGACATTAAATTAGTTTTCTGGGAAGAAATTTCTTGAAAGCCTTCTATAATCGAAAATGATTTATGTTAATAATTGTTTTTAAAGTTAACAAAAAGATTATGTGACAAAGTAAAAAAGAAAGTTAAGGATGAGATTAATTATTGTTGATTCTCTTAGAGAAATTTGTAGGATATCAATAGTATAAAGACTATCTTCGTGTGTGTGTATAATATATATATATATATATATATATATATATATATATATATATATATATATATATATATATATATATATACTTTTTTAAAAAAATAATATACAGGAATGGTCCTTGTAGTTTTCCAAAAGTTGCACTCTTAATACAATTTTTTTCTAAGAGTACACTGCAAATTTGGTCTATGTGGTTTGCAAAAAAACTGTGGATGGAGTCCAAAATTTTTTCGAGTTGCACCACTAGTCCAAAATTGAAAACCTTTTGTGGTTTTGGTCCCTGAAAAACTCGAAAGGACTATTTTGTCCTTTTAGTCTCTTTTTTCATTCTTTATATTTATTTTAATATCTTTTTAACTTAAAAAAATAATAATAAATAAGGCATGGGCCTGCCCTACCCGCAACATACCCTCATATATATCTCTCTCTCCTAGAGACATCGGTTAAGAAAAAACACCTCCATCTTATTCTTCCTCACCCCACCTCCATCTTACACACATTGTTAATAGCTTCATCAAGGTCAAAGGACGATTAGTGGCAGCAAAGAACAAAAATCCTTTCACCCATTTTAGTCAACAATTGTTCCTAATTAATCATTAACTCATTCGTAATCTTCTTCATAGTTTCATGTTCTCTGGCTCTGGCTCTTGACTGTGGACTAAGCATACTGTGCACCTCATTAACAAAATCAACAAATATAATCGTCGGTGACAGCTTGGCAAAAAAGTGTGAACAACGCTCCAAAGAGTAATATTTGTCTTACATGGTTTAAGATAGTCTTCGTTGAATAAGTATGGTCTTCATAAAAGGAGCATTAGTAGTTCTTAAAGTGAATCATTAATGTCGTCTAATGCACTAATGTCAGAAAGTGTCACGCTGATCTACTTGCAGGTCTCACTTCTGTCCATATTTGCTTCTCAAATCCATTATCGGGGGGAATTTCCTAGAAAAATTAGGGTTATAAAATAAAGGGGACGCTACCGAATTTGATGGCGAAGTAAGGGAGGGGAGAACTTTGGTGGGGTTACAAAATACAAAGTACAAACCCTTTTGCGAAACACCGTGGTGTCTATCATTCAATCTCTGGTCAAGATCATCATTCACCATCATCTTCTCACGTCAAGATCATCGCTCACCATCGTTCTGAATCAATCTCTGGTCTAATCTCAGAATCGAAAATAAAAACCTAGAAATCAAAAGCCCTAAAATCTAAGTTTGGTTCTTGAATATATGTGAGGTAACGAGAGAAAAATATGATTAATTCATCAAACCATAGTTGGTTTTGTAAGGTAGCTTCCCGTCGAATATGGGTTGTAACGAGAACGAGAGAGAGAAAGAGAGAGAGAGAGAGAGAGAGAGAGAGAAAGATGAGGCTACGTTTGGGGATGGGGTAGGCCCATGCCTTATTTTTAATATTATTTTCAATTAAAAAGATATTAAAATAAATATAAAAATGGAAAAAAGAAATTAAAAGGGCAAAATAGTCCTTTCAATTTTTCCAAGGACCAAAACCAAAAAACATTCAAGTTTTTGGACCACTGGTGCAAGTTGAAAAGATTTTGGACCCCATCCATAGTTTTTTGCAAACCACAGGGACCAAATTTGCAGTTTACTATTTTCCTAACCTTTCAATCATTAAACATGGCACTTGATTTAGGTGTGGACCCTCTGGTTGTCTTAAAGTTGCATTTGTTTGTATTCTTAGAGAATGTTAGGTACGTGTTTCATACAGAGAGGTTCTTTTTCATTGTTATAATGTATGTATTCTTTAAGAATAGAATATAGGGATGGTTATTGCATTGTTGTAATACGCATATTCTTTAACAATGGAATAGAGGGGTTGCTATTTCATTGACATAACACGCATATTCTTTTAGAATTGAATGGGGGTGTTGTTATTTTTTTGTAATAACACACACATCAGTGTTCCTAGTCAACCATTCTACAAGAATTGCTCTTATACAGCTCTGTTACAAACATACCATTCTCTAAGAATACTTCATATCAAACTGCATTATACGAATTCTCAAAGAATTCGTCTGTAACGTAGAAAACCAAAATTACTTAACGCTCTGTTTCTATGTCGCTCTAATTGATTTGAACCGAGAATATGTGTATATGATTGATAACTGAGAATAGGATCATGTTTCTGTGGTCGTAGGTATTGTTATTTAAAACATAATATTTTCCTAATTTATAGGTTCCAGTTAATGACATTTATAACCTTTTCCCATGTTTTTTTCAATCTATTTTATATTCTATCAACTTTTTTACAAAATGCCACCATCATCATAGCCATTTTTTTCCAATCCAATGGTCCAAAAATGGTCTTATAATAACAAAATAATTACCATTTTTATTTAATTCTAACTCTATATATATATATATATATATATATATATATATATATATATATATATATATATATATATATATATATATATATATATATATATATATATATATATATATATATATATAAAAGTTCGAATGAGACGTTTGAAATTTTGTGAGACGATGAGACACAATCATAAACACTCCATTTAGGAGATCAAAAAACAAAAATAAAAAATAGGCAAACATAATGAGAAAATTTAAAAGATAAATTTCTTATGAATTTTGTTATTTTTTGTATCCAATTTGTTTCAAAACATAAAAAAATAAAAAATAGACAAATCAAAAAATATTTCGGTCAGAATGTTGAATACTAATATAATATTACATATATAGTGTAATATTCTATTATAATGTGACAAAAACGCTAATTTTTATTATATTTAAATAATTTTTATTTTTAATAAACAAATAAATATTTTTTTTATTTTTTTAAATTCATTTTTCATTTTTTAATTCTTTTTTGTTTACACTGAAAATGAATGGCTTGATTGCGTCTTCTCGTGTCACAAAATCTTCACCGCCTCACATTAGCAAACACACACACACACACACACACACATATATATATATATATATATATATATATATATATATATATATATATATATATATATATATATATATATATATATATATATATATAAAAGCTCAAATTAAAATCTAAAAAGGTTAGAGAACCTAAAAACCCATTTTATAAACTTTATTTCTACACAATATTTTTGAAAAAAAAAAACATAGTCATAAATTTTTGTTATGCTGCGATTAAAAGATTAAAAAAATACAAAAAAAATCATTTTTTGCATCTGCATAGGACTATGCATATAGTATGCGTACTATATGGAGTCTTATGCAAATGCAAAAAAGATAAGAAGTTAAATTGTGGGAGGAAGGTAAGAATTTTTTATTTCATGTTTTTTTGGCGAACCAATAAAACAAATCATTAGATGATTAAAAAATAACATGATTCGCGAATAAAATTACCAAAAAAACCGCTCGATGGGTTATTTTTTACATGATTTGTTGTTATAGACTAATAGTGTCCAAAAAATAATAGAAACTCGATTCACTAAAAATTAATCATCAAAATGATGCATTTCTTACTATTTCTACCAAACATTTATATGTTATTTGATCATATATATATATATATATATATATATATATATATATATATATATATATATATATATATATATATATATATATATATATATATATATATATATATATATTATTTAGTTAGTACGCAATGTTTGGAGAGTCTTGGAAGGAGTAAAGTGAGGGGAAGTAAAATCTTAAGACTTGAATTGTTGGAAATTGCTTGGTTAGGATTTCGCAATCAGTAGGTAAAGTGTAGCCTTTAATTACATTTTTTAAGCTTATCTTATCTTGTTTTCATTTTCTTAATAATTTAATTGTAATTTTGAACAAGTAATTGCAAATTATATACTTTTATAACCGTTTATCATGCAATTAGTTAAGTCCAACATGAATCAGATGATACGATCATACTTATTTATTAATGTATTTGTTTCGGTTTTATATTCGAATTATATTATATTTTTTTGTTCGCTTGTGAAACTATTACGGTGAATAATAACATGTACGCATAATTATACGTATTAGCAGTGGCGGATGTATATAGTGTTCTAGGGTGGCACAGGACACGGCTAAATTTTGGACACGCAGTGCAAAAAAAAAAAATTAATAGGGTGCAACTCCTCGGAAAAAAATGCCACTACTTAATAGGGTTTATTTCCGGTGCAACTGCTATCAATAAATACTGCGTACGCCCCTGCGTATTAGGAACATCGAATGTAATATAATACTCGTTTTTTGTTAACGTATATATTTATGAGACTATTGCTAATGCTTTATCATAAATTTATTATAAAATTTGTAGATTACATAGTGTGGGTGGTATATAACTATATATGGATCGACAAACGCTAAAAACATTAATTTGTTATAAATGCTAAAATAATAATAATAATAATGTCACTACTACAAAATGCATTATAGGACCCAGTTATATCACTTATATAACCCGGTTTTCAACCGAGTTTTATGACTGGCGAGTCATATGCGAAAAATGAAATATAACCCGGTATTCAAACCGGGTCTTATATGATAAAAAGAGCACGGTTCCAATCCAAAAAACTGGGTCTGATATGATAAAAACAGCCCAGTTCTAATCCAAAAAAACCGGGTTTTATAAGATTCAAAATGACTTATTTTTACACATCAAAACCTAGTTTCTAGACAAGCTTTAATGTTTGGATTATTGGTCGGTTACTAGATAAACAAATCAAGTCTATTTTTACAATAATATTTTTTATGAAAATATAACCATTACCAACACAAACAAATGTACAATTCATTTCTTAGATTGCTCCTTTTGCATTTAACCAATAAAAAAGTCTCCACTTTAATTCTAAAAACATACTAACAACTATTAACACTTAGATCTGTTCTTACAAAGTATCTACAAAGATGTTCTCAAATATATATCCAGTTGAGAGGATTTTAACATCAACTTCACTTCATCAGTGGCATTGGGAGGTATAACCCAAAGCCTTAAGTTCATTTCAAGGGTTCTTTTAATATCAATTTCTGCAGGATCCATATAGCTATGTTGATGTATGTGCACGTACTCTTTTGACCAAGCACCAGAATCATCAGCATTTGCTTCTACAAACGGATCTGTAACCAACAAATCACTATATTATGTTGACAAAGCAAGATCCATATCAGCTATGTTGATGTTGATGTACCAAAAAATTAAACTTTTATATATCATCTAAAAAGAATCCGAAAATTGCAAGTTTTCAAAGTACAAGAATGAATTTTTTGGCAAAGTACAAAGCTAAAAACAAAAGTATATTCCAGAAAAAGACATACCCAATCAATTCTAGCAATTATCTTATTTGTACCTCAATGAAGCGAGGTCCTTCAGCTCCATAATACCACTAATTACACAAAAAGAAAGTAAATTTAGATTCAAGATAATGAATAGCTGCAAGAATGTCTTGTTTTAGTTAAGCTTTTGGAGATGTTTAAAACATTTCTAATATGCCTCATTTGACAGAAAAATAGAAAAGAAAAAAAGCTTTTGTAATCACCTGGCTGCCGGTTGCGGTTTGGTCGGTTTCATACACTATTTTGCAGCAGATTATTGGGGTCGATGCATCAACTCGTGGTAAGGAAAAAATATAAGTTTGAGGTGTTTTTCAAGAAATCAAAAAACAAAGACTTATAAGAATCATTTTATAGATGAATATGGAAAATTAAAAAACATTTGCAGATGAGACACGCACCTGAAACAGAAGGGCAGCAATGGCAAGAAAAGCGGCAAACAAAGGGTAGCTTGTGATGGCTAAAAGAAATTGAAAACATAAAGTGTGAAATCATCTTGTTAGTACAACTACTCTTTCTTTTCCTGTTTGTATTCAGTCATTTACTTTTCAAGTTCTCAACTACCAAATGACAGATTAAAGCAACGCAGCATTAGAGCATAACTGTTAAACCCTCAAGTTCCCCATAATCGGATCCACCATCACCATAATCAAACTCCCCAATATCAAAACGCATGCCCAACCTAGTCCAATTTCATTTTTTTTAGATTTTCAACAATTTCGTCATACCCAGGATGGGAGAGAACTTACCGATACACAAGGCGGTGCTGAAGGAGAAGGTGGCGCCAATAGAAAAGTTGTTGTTGGTATTACTCAACCCTAGTGAAGCAGCAAAATGGTCAGAAACCCCTGGAAAATTCCTTTGGTTTTAGAATTGAGGTTGATAAGGGGAAACATCGATATCATCTGCATGTACATTTTGCATCTAACATTGTACCCCTAACCCCAAATCAGATCTAAGCTTAGAAGATATCGTGAAGAACAGAAGACGTTTAATATACCTGCTAAAGATGAGAATCGCACATGTTTAGAGTCCTGGAACCACACTAGCATAGAGCTAAGAATCGCACAGTTTAGGGGCGAGAATCACGCACACAATAATCACGTATTGTAGCAAGACGATGAGGAGGAAGGCTAGTTCTAAACCTTCTGACTTGGTTTTCTTTTGCCCTTCAAAATTTTGGGGCATATAGAGAACATTAAATGGCGGGGTTTTAAAAATTTGGGGAATAAACCACACATTAAACGGCGGGGTTTTGAAAATTTGGGGAATAAACGCGCATTAACTGGCGGGGTTTTGAAATTTTTGTATGGAGTTCAAAATTCAGTCGGTGTTGTAAAGCACATTTATATTACTTTAATACTAACAGAACCCGTTTGTTTTTTAGAGGCCGGGTTAGATAGTTATACATTTAAAGGACCCGGTTATTATGTTGAGAACCGAGTTATTTATATATAACATATACCCCGGTTTCTTAAAATTAACCGTGTCATATAGCTTTTCCCACTATAAATCCCGGTTTTTATATAATATATCCCGGTTTTTTCAAAACCGGGTCCTATTTGGCGAGTCCTATATAGTAATTTGTAGTAGTGTGTATTAGATGGAGCGTGAGAGAAAGAGTGTGTGTAGCGTAGAAGAGTTTTATCGGGCTACCGGAGACGAAAAGAAACTCGGGGAAAAGTAGATATTGATTTGATGATGGTTACGCATGGAAGAATACGACATCCTTGTTTTTCTATAATTTTTCCGGAAGTGGTTGGTATCTATGTTGCATATACGGTTAAGAAATGGACAAAGATTTGTCTTCGTCAGATTTGGTAATTGTCATGATGGATATAGTTTGCTAAGGAGATTAAACGAAGTATGGATAGGCCTATTCAAGATAAGGTTTTTATTTTCAAAAGATAAGAGATATGTGAGGAATGAGAAATGCAATGAGGGAAATGACATGAAGGGAGTAATAAGAAATACAAAAGTTGGAAATGACATATTATAGATCATTTGTAGAACTAGTCAACGGAGAAAAGGAAACTATGCGGAATGGAGAGAACAAAACAAAAGGGATGAGAAACTTCCAAACAAAGGAAGGGACAAATTGTAGCTGGGGAGTAATTGAGGACGTGGTAAAGGTGTCAGATACAGAAGAAATTCTTTAGAGAAGTTTGGTTGCCAAGGTCAAGAGAATCGATATGTTGGAAGACTTTTCAAAGATACATAAGTCCTTATGTTCAGATATTTAAAGCTGGAAGTTTTAAGGGGGTATGGAGATTTTTATTATTTGCGATACAAGGGAGAGTGCTGAGGAACTCATAAAAGACAAACACAACGGAGAGTAATGAGGAACACTTAAAAGACAAAGATAAGGAAATATGGAAGTGGTTATATCATATTAGACTATGGTCGGATGGGTATTCTAGTTGCACAAGATTGACATGCATTAAGATATACGAAGTTCCAACGAACCTATTGTAAGACCCTAATCGTGAAAGGTTCAAGTTCAACGTGAAAAAGGAAGCAAAATATGAGATTTTGGGAAATTCTAACATTAGCGCTGCTAATGTTAATATTAGCGCCGCTAATTCCATTAGAGCCGCTAATGTCTGTTTTTGGGCCAAAACCCTAGATTTTTTTATGTTTGGGTCATATATTAGGGTGGGGAACCCTAGAGCAGCTATTTTTGATCACTATCCAGCCTCCAAATCGTCCTTTCTATTTCTCAAGTCATCTTGATTGGGTTTTTGGCATTTTTGGTCTCATTGGAAGAATTTTTGGAGCTTGGATGATGTTAGAAGGAAGGTGTTGATGCTACAAGTGGTTCTTCTTGAATGGAGCTTCAAAGATCTGCTGTTTCTGGACCATTGTGAGTCAAGTTCTCACATTTATGCATTTTTATGATTCTCATCATGATTTAAGTATGTTCTTACGGATTATATTAGTGAAATAGTCCCTTGTGGTATTTGTCCATGGTTTGGAAGGATAAAGTTGGAAACTTTATGCCTTAAATCTCTGATTTAGAACCTTTAGGATGGGTTAGAGAGTAAGTCAAACTCTCTATGGTGATTTTGGTTAGTTTTGGACCACTTTGGACTTGAATATTGTTCATGATCTTGTATGGTGATGTTTGGGAGGATAAAGTTAGGATCTTTATGGATTTTCGACTGATTGAAAGGTCCCTAGAATGATTAAAACCTTGGCTGAATGGATTAACAACTTAATGGACTTTTGGATCTGTCCATAGTTAGCGACGCTAACTTGGGGAGTTAGCGGCGCTAACTATGTCTGTTGGCTTTTGTTGACTTTGACCTTTGACCAGTTTGGCTTTTAGTCAAACTTGAGGGTTTTGGATACCAGACTTATAGGATTACCCTGTTTGGGATTTAGGAAGTTCTAAGAGGATTTTATCCTTGTTAGGAAGTGCGTATTGTCGGGAGCTGAGGGCACTCGTGTGGAGTGCTCTCTAGCTTGAGGTCGCGGATCAGGTGAGTTTTCTCACTATAGTATGAGTTATGTAGTTATTGCGGTCAAAACTCAAATAGCAGTCATAGACCGAGATTTAAAAAAGCAGTTATCGTGGTGGGATTGCGTTGAGATAACGGGTTTTTATATTGTGTAGATATTTTATATATATACATAGTATATGTGTGTGTGAATATATATATATATATATATATATATATATATATATATATATATATATATATATATATATATATATATATTCACACACACATATACTATGTAGAATTAATATAACAAATAATTTTATATGGAACTCGTAGCATAAAATATATGGTATTGTCATAGTGTCAAACATAATTGATTGCAATCCACGGGTTTGGCATTGGAGTCAACATCGTCTAAGACATTCACTTCTCCATCTAGGTCATCAACAGCATCAAGATCTTCCACTTGATCACTAATCTCATAATCATCGTCTCTATAATGCTCCCTTTTGCTCCTAGTACTTGGACCCGTGTATACATTTGTCTACATTTCCTCCCCTTGTTCTCACAGCCGACCAAACAAGACCATCTTTTTCATTCACAAAGTCTTGAAGCTCATCTTCCGTCGGTATCGTCCAATCATCATTTTCCTCTACATCTCTCAATAAAATATGATCGATTTTGCTCCTAGTACTTGGACGGTTGGCCCCGTGTATAGTATATGTTTGATCGACTGGCCCCGAAATAAATAGCCCAAAATGTTATTTTAGAAAATAGCGGTATTTCACTGCCATATATAGCGGTCAAATTGCGGTAAATCTCGGCGCAAATCTCAGTCCCACAATTCCCAACCGCTATTCATAATCGCTATTTTATCTAGGGCCGAGAACCATTATCTCATTGAGATCTCAGCGCTATTGACTGCATAAGTCTATGGGTGACGTTGCATGCGTATATAGCTTTATTACTTTTGTAATAATGTGATGTATGTGCCTTATGTGTTTACCGACAAGATCGGGGCAAGCCCATGAGTTAAAGAATGAGTTGATAACCGGGCGGATTGAGGCAAGCTCGAGAGTCCAAAGAATTGTTTATCCGGTGATGGGCGGAATGGGGCAAGCTCGTGACTTCTTAGCCGAGGCGGATCGGGGCAAGCCCAAGAGCCAGGTTGATCGGGGCAAGCTCGATGACCTTTTGTGATTGGGTTGATGTGATGAATCATGTGGTATCTTGGGGAACTCACTAAGCTTTGTACTTACTCTTTCACCCTAACTGTTTTCCGGTTGACCGGGGCAAGCTCGATGACCTTTTGTGATTGTGTTTATGTGATGAATCGTGTGGTATCTTGAGGAACTCACTAAGCTTTGTACTTCCTCTTTCACCCTAACTGTTTTCAGGTATTTGCTGGCTTGAGCTTGGAGCACGGCGCGACTATACCACATCTAAGGTTTTGATAATTAATCTTTCCGCTGGATAATGTTTGTAAATGTTTGTGATAAATACGATTTCTAATGTTTGAATAACAAATTTTAATTTGGATGGTTTTATTGCATCAAGATACGGTGACCCAGTTGCCACTAAAAATTGTGATTGGAAAGTGGCAACAAATTTAGTGTCAGGAAGAGTGCTAGTGTCAACATCTTTCAATTATCTGTTACTTGATAAATATCTACTAAAATATTAAGGATACTCAAAGGAAATTCTAATACGTGAAGAAGGATGGGTAGCCGTTATTTATGATGACAATTATGGGAAGGAAGACATTTTAGAAGTTAAAGAAGATGGAATTTTGTCATCAATGGAGGATAATGATGAGGATGATGAAGATCCCCGGAAGACTTGGAAGACGATATTTTTTTGACGAGGAGCCCACAAAGAAGATGATGATGACGTCAGACTGGAAGAGGAAGGGGAAGGGTCGAAAACTCGATAGTCAATTCTGGTTTTTCAAGGGGAATAGAAACTATTAGAGGAGTTGGAAAGTTGGTGAAAAAGAATGTATAAGCTATGGTAAACAAAAAAGACTTTGAAAAAGTTGGTATGGGGTCGGCGAATAATGATAAGTCAAATAAGGGTATTGATATTGGCCTTATAGAAGTGGTAGTTTGTGAGGAGAATCCATTGTATGTGGAAGAAATGTATGGAAATCCAAATGTTAATAATTTAGGCCTAAATTCAGAAGAAAATGAAATTAGAGCTCAAAAAAATGGGGCCACGGTTAAAAGTAATGATATTGAAGATATATCTTTGTGGGTCTCAGAAAAACAATTAGGTATGAAGAAGGAAGGGAAAAGAAATTTGAATCAGAATAAGAGAACCAAATCAAATGAAGAAAACATTCTGAGGTCGCCAGGTAGAATACAGAATACTAGGAAGAGGGCATATGAGTATCAGACTAATTAAAGCATTGGCAATGGAAAAAGTAAAAGATAGACTATATTGAATAAAGAATGTGAGCAGGAAAAACGAAATTGAAGAAAGATCAAGAAGATAGACAAAGGCTAAAGATAAGTTTTTGGAAGAGATTTCTTCAGAATCATCAATTCACACTAGGGAAGTGTGGGAGAAAGTAGGGTTCTATTGGGTCGAGAAGAGGAACGAAGCTTAGTCAATCTTTATAAGGTTTTTTTGTTGTCTTTCTTGCTAAATGAAGATTTATCTCGTAATATTAGAGGTTTGGGTTCTCTCGATAAAAAACGCTTGGTTACGGAACTATGCTTTCGCGAAAAATTGAGTATTCTAGGGTTACAAGAAACTATGTTAAATGAGTCGGAGGAATTGTTGGTCGAAGAAGTTTGGGGATCAAAAGATTTCAATTTTTCCATAAAGGGGCGATTGGAAATTCAAGGGGGGTGTTTTTGATGGTTTGGTATTCGAACCAATTATCCAATGTGATGACATCTGGAAATGACTTTTTTTGTTGGCAATTCTGGAATTTGGGCTGGCAAAAAGGAGGAACTAGTGTTTGTCAATGTTTACGGATCCGATAATTCAGATTTTTTTTTGAAAATTGGGGGTAATCCACATGAATTGTTACAGGAAGCAGGGAAAGATTTAGTTATCTTTGATGACTTTAATGAAGTACGATTTGAAGATGAAAGATTAAATGTGGGCATATCAGCTGGGGATGCAAGAAGATTTAATGATTTCATCAGAGATAATGACTTGTTGAATATTCAAATGGGAGATAAAAAACTCATAAGAGTTTGCTCCAAAGGACTAAAGTTTAGTAAACTTGACAAGGTTTTAGCATCAAAAAGCTTTATTGATAGTTGGGGAATGGTGTCTTGTAAAGCGTTGGAAAGAAAGTGGTCAGATCATTGCCCTCTTATTGCCCTATTATTTTATATGATTCATGTGTGGATTCCGGTCCAAAACCTTTTAAGTTTTTCAATACATGGTTAAATGGAAATGGATGTGAGGAAACAGTTAAAGACACTTGGATGAAGGAAATTAGATCCAACAGACCTGATTGTGAATTTATGGAGAGACCAAAAACGTGAAAAAGGGTCTTAAGAAATGGAACAATTTTAGTGTCAACAAACTTGATCGGGAGATAAAAGATTTGAATGTTGCAATCTAGGAAATGGAGAAAAAAACAGAAGACAGTATATTAAACGATGTAGAGTGTGAAAGATGGTTGATGCAAAGAAAACAATGGCTAGAAAAAGAAATTGTTAAACGTGATATGGTGAGACAAAAGGAAAAAATGACGTGGCTAATGGAAGGAAATTAAAATAAGAAATATTTTCATGCAGCAGTAAAGCGAAGGAATAAAGGAAACAATATAGTTGGAACACTTGTAAACCATAGGTGGGTGGATGATCCAGAAATAATGAAAAAGGAGGCAATAAATTACTTTAGCAGCTTTTTCAAAGCTCGGTGCTCCACTAGCAAAGTTTAAAAGTAACGAGTTTAAAAAATTAAGCGTCGACGAAGGCGCCTATCTAGAAAAAGAGTTTTTAGAAGATGAAATTTGGTCAGCAATGAAAGAGTGTGGCAACTCGAAATCCCACAGGTAAGAAAGTTTCAATTTTCTATTTCTCAAACACTTCTGAAAACTCATTAAGTCGGACATGATGAAGGCTCTTAAATGGTTTTGGGCAGACGCAAAGATCTCAAAAGGCTGCAATTCCTCATTCATAACACTGATTCTTAAATCAGAAGACCCATTAGTGTTCGATGATTAAATCTGATTGGATGCTACTACAAAAAAGTGTCAAAAGTTCTTTCAAATAGATTGAAATTGTTGATGAAAGATTTAATTAAGGATGTTCAATCGATATTTATCAAGGTAGGTCGATTCTCGATAGTATCTTAATCCTTGGGGAAAATATGAATGATTTAAAGGTCAAGAAAAACAAAAGTTTTGTTTTCAATGTTGACTTCGAGGAAACGTGTAATGGCATCGAATGACCCTTCCTAAAGGATAATCTTACCCAAATGGGGTTCGAAAGTCGTTGGATTTCCTGGATGGCAACTTGCTTATCCTCATCTTTCACGTCAATTCTTATAAACGAATCACCATCGTCGGAATTCAAGGCGGAAAAAAGAGTAAAGCAGGGGGATCCACTATCACCATACTTATTCCTAATTGCACTTGAAGGATTGAATGTCATGATGCAAGAAGCCCGTGATCAAAATATCTTTGAAGGAGTTCATTTTGGAAATGAGAATATTAGCATTTCACACCTTCAATATGCTGATGATAGAATTATTTTCGATAAATGGTGCAATCATTGGAGTTTTGTGTTGGTAATTGTATATTACATACTAGTTGTAAGACCCGTGTATTACATGAGATGATACAAAAAAATTATTAATTAAGAATATCTAAACATTAATAATTTTACATAAGAAATTTGTTTGTGTGTCGTGACATCTTGCTTTTGATTTTTACTATTACGACTTTGTATATTGATAAATATAATTGATTATGAAAATGTCACCGGTACTAAAATCAAATTCACTATTATGATTGTAATCGTTCTTCAAAATATTATGACGTTACTTGTCTATTTATTGTCTCTCAAATCATTCTACACATTAAAAAATAATATGATATTAAAAAAATTAATTTTGAAATTGAATGATAACAATTAATTTTGAAATTGAATAATAGTTAAACCGATCATTAAGGAGTTATAAATGTTTCAAACCAATTAGTTTTTTTAAGAAATTTAAAATTATATTAAAATGACATGTGGCAAATTCAATGCGGAGATGACATGTGGCTTTGAATTACTTATTTATTAGGATAGGATGTGTATTTAAGTGTAATCGATTAATTTCTTGACCAAACGTAATCTTGACAAACATTAAACAAGTAAGGAAGGTGCGAAGTGCACACTTGTTTGAATTTGATCAATATTCTAAGTATACTGTCATAACGGGGGTCCGGGGGAAGCGCCCCTGGTAGCAGGTCCAAGGGGCAGAGCCCTGGCTAGGCTCTGTTGCTTTATCAAAAACGCATTAGAAAATCATTTTTTCCAAAAATAGCCCGATTTTTGACTTTTTTGATCACACGACCCGTGTGGGATCACATGACCAGTGTAACCACAAAGCAGATAGGAATCAGATTGTAGTTAGACATCACACAACACGACCCGTGTGGGAGCACACGACCCATGTGAATGTCAATGCAATTTGTGATAGAAATTCCGAGAAAGTAGACGACCCGTGTAGATCCACAAGACCCGTGTGGGTTAGGGGTGTGCACCCAACCGCACAAACCGTATAAACCGCCCACACCGCACCACACTGCATCGCATAATGCAGTTTTGAAACTCCATGGTGCGGTTTGCGGTTCGTAATTTTGGTAAGGTGTGGTTTGCAGTTTATATTCACAAAACCGTGGTTAAAACCGCACCGCACTATATATATATATATACATATATATATATATATATATATATATATATATATATATATATATATATATATATATATATATATATATATATATATATATATAAATGGGATCCGGTAAGAAGGGAATTTTTGGTAGGAAGGTAAAAAGTTTTTAATTTACATATTTTTTCAGTGAAACAACAAAATGAATCAATAGATGATGCAAAAATAACATGATTTAGAAAAAAATCTCGAAAAAACAACTCGATGATTCATTTTTACGATGATTTTGTTGTTATTCACTAAAATTGTCCGTAACGTGAATAAAAACATGATTTACTAAAAATGATTTATCAATATGTTTTTTTAGGAATTTTTTTCAATGAATCATGTTATTTTTGATTCATCTAGTGATTCATTTTGGTGATTCGTCAAACAACCAAGTATATAAAAAACTTTTTACCTTCTTACCATAATTTTATTTCTTATTTGATCCTTCTTATATATATATATATATATATATATATATATATATATATATATATATATATATATATATATATATATATATATATATATATATAGTCATAATGGCCCAACAAAGTTTTATTAAATATTTTAAAAGGTCCCTACACAATATTTTGTGCGTTCTAAGTCCTTAAACCGGTAAATGACCTGTTAAAAATAGGTATCTACCCTTTTTTGCCGGTTTCATATGTTACCTTGTCAAAATGTTAGAATAAGTGGATCATTTATTGTCCACGTAGATATATTGATTTTTTTAAATTGAAAATTAAATTAAAATGACCATAGCTTGTCTTCTTCTTCTTCTTGACGCCTCCAAAGCATGTGATTTCACACCTCCAACATTGTAATTTCAATAGCAAAAAAAGAAAGAACAAAATAGAAGATCAAACGAGAAAAAACGAAATCCAATATCTTCACGCCTCCAAGCTTGTCAAGCCCCAGCACCGTCGTCAACCCCTTGGATTTCCGGCCAGATCTGATGAAGAGGAAACGCCGTAGTGTACTCCCCTCAGGGTCACCTCGAACAGCTACAATCAAACGGCGATTGTCCCACCTCCGGTAACTGCAATCTCCCCCCTCATGTGTAGAGTAATGGGGGCAACGCGCCGAGAAAGCCGATGGCGGTTTTGTTCTGGTCGTCGAGAGCTAAGCTGAATAATTGTGACACCCCTTGCTAGGGTATTATTATAAAAACATTATTTAGCACGTTTTGAATATTAGTTTAAGGTTTAATCATCATTTGCGGAAAAATAGGTCCCAAAACATCATTTAAAATCTTAACAAACTTATAGCGAGGTAATGTCATAATTCACGTAACATAACATAGTCCAAATGGCCACACAAACTGTGGTCTTCTAAAAGCCTCGCCTCGTCACAAGCTTCTATCATGAACCTGAGTACACATCAAAATAGTTAGGCAATTGAAAATGCCTAGTGAGTTACCCGAGGTTACCTCATTATGAGTGGAAAGGATAACCTTAACACTCGAGACAACCACCAAAAATAGTTTCTTTACACACTTAAGATTTGTAATAAAACATCATAAGGATTTCTCAAAATAGATAGTTATGATATGCAAATGCAATGCAGGATGCAACTATCCCAAACCCACGTCCATCTCATAAAAGTCCATCTCACCTCAATGGCACTCACCTAAGTTCACAAGTAAACGCACAGAGCATAATACTTGATTCCCCGTATAAGTTAAACTAAGACTAGTGGCCATCACACTAGCCTCATGAAGGGTAGCAACTCCCTCATGCGGTTTCCTATTGGCGGAAACAATTCCACAAACATCGTTGAGGGCCCATCTTAACCCTCTATATGGAATAATCATCATCAAGGTGGCTATTTTAGCCCATCATCTTTAAACATCTTTAAGGTCATCATAAGGTTCACTCGGTCAATCCCATCCTATATGCAATGCAATGCACAAATAGGATGCTCAAAACATCTTTTCAAAACATCATCTATATTTTTATTGGAAAACCTCTTTGAAATGACTCTTTTAATGCCATGCACACATAGGAGTTATGCAACAATTAGCACATATGAAGTATGCATGATATTAATATAAAACACACACAAAAGTTAGAAGAGGGATGTGTACTCCTGGTAACTCACCTTCCTTAAGTTCCACGAATATGTTACTCTTGCTTTAACTTCAATCACTCTTCTCCTACAAGATATAACATCCAACATTACTAATAACTCTAAGGCTATTTAACTGTAAGAACCCGCGAAACAGTCAAAAAGGGTAAAATCGTCATTTGTCACGTTGTACGACTATTATGTGTAATAATATGTAATAATATAATGAGAAATAAAAGTTTATGAGAAATTTGAAGTTTTGCCGCGTGAATAGTAAAATTTGACCAAAAAGGGCAAATTGGTCATTTGACATGAAAATGACCAAAAATGTTAAGAAAATGTCAAGTTGGTAGTTAATGGAACTTGGTTAGTAAATGTATGACCTTTGGACCAATTATGAAGAGAAGTTAGAAACAAAAGGACCAAAATTGCAAATACTTATTATGTTAATTATATAACTCTAAAATAGAGTTATTTCTTTCATTATTCAAGAAGCTAATAGAAGTCTCCAGAGAAAAATCAGAGAGCACGAGAGGCAGTGAGAAAGAGCAAAGAAGAAGAGGAATTCAAGAGTTCATTGCCAAGGAATCAATAGAAGGTTGGAATTGGTGATTCCAAGGTAAGAATTCCTTAGTTTTAACCTAGGTTTTGTGTGTGTTCTTGATTTGGGTTTTTTGGGTTGAGTGGAAACTGCAATTTCAGTAATAAATCATGTGGGTTAAGTAGCTAATGCTTCCAATAAGCCATTAGTTAAGAACTTAACTCAAAAACATGGAAGTAGGTTGCTATATGTTAGAAATCAAGAAATGGGAATTTGTGCTCAAGAACCCTAAAAACGGGTTTGTAAGATCAAAGCTGGTTTTTATGGTTTTGTTGGGTCCAAATGATCACTTAGGATGTATTAAGACACTCCTAAGTGACTAATTTCAAAAAGATGGATTTTTGGTGCAAAATATCAAAAACGGGATTTTGAAGAAATGGAATTGGAATTAGTGATTCCATGGCTTAAAACCTGATGTAAAACAAGGGTTTTAGTCATGGAATGATAGTAAAATGATTAAGAACTGAAATAAGTGCTTAATGGGTGAACTGCGTGCTACAGTGCTCCAGTCAGGGACCAAAAATGTTAGAATTTTTAAATAACTCAAACGCTAGAAACTATAGCTAGACATGTCCGATTGACCTGAAATTTCAGACATAACCTTAACATGGTATAAGAACATGTCGGGAATGGTCAAATCCGTAATTCGACCTTGCGGAAAAATCACTGTAGCGGCAGAGGCTAAATTCACTATTCACGTTAAAACTTAATTTTTAGAAATTGAGCTAGACTTGTCCAATGAACTCCAAATTTGAAATACAAGTCTATTATAGTCTAAGATTTCATGGAAAAGAGTCGGAACTGAAATACGACCCCTCGGGGGGTACTGTAGCAATATACGCGTATTTCGGAGAAAAACCGTAAAATGAGTTATAAATGGTTATACATTTATTATAACCTATAGCTATATTATATGAGACCTTAGCATTATAGAATTAATTATATTGAGTATTTATATATATAATACATGTATAGGTGGTGCTTCAAACGTGGTTGAGCACGGAAAAGGGAAAGGAATACGAGAAGTGTAGAGACTCGTAACAACGTCAAGGTGAGTTTTATGAGGATTTCTATAGTACATAGCAAAATATTATTTTCTGAAAAGTATGATTTCCAATTGTTTATAAATACTAAAGTTTGGAAAATAGTTGTGAAAGAAGCTCTATACAAGGGCTTAGTATTTTGAACGGGTTTTCAAAAGTATGATTTGTACGTATTTTGAAAGAAGTTCCTTATAGGAACTAAGATGTCAAAAGAAGTCTTGAAAGTATTTTTAGTAAAGAATTATAAAATGTTTGAGTAAGAGTTATTTACAAATTGTGTCCCATTTTGACCAATTTGAGATGAAATGAAGTAAGAATTAAAGAAGTATGAGCCAGTTGTCCGGACTAGGATCACCCACATAATTGGGAGATCAGAAGACACTACTGGGATGGTACCTCCCGTCGCGAAGTAGTTGTCTAGCTTATTATACCCTTGTGCTTGAATTTGTTCCAAGTCACAAAGGGGAGACAGAATGAGCAAACCGAGTGGGCAGATCTGTTCTGTCCCGCGAGGGGAGCTAGTTGAATGAATTAATTAACTTAATTCATAAGTTTCAGTTGGTCACGAGGAATGAGAAAGAAAAGCAGTTTTAAGAAAGAAAGTTTTTTTTAAAGTTTGAAAGTAAAGAAGAAAAAGTTATTTTGAGATTTATGAAATAAATCAGTTTTTAGCAATGTACTTTTGATATTTTAAGTTTTGAATAGAAAAGTTTTGGGTCTAAACCCATATTACTCACGAGACTTTATGTCTCACGTATACTATGTTTTTGAAATGCTATGTACTTAGGTGAAGGGAGCGAGAGTTGCAGTTGGGACCGTTATTGTACACTGTAAGTTTAAATTATGGTTATCTGTATTGAGTCTGTAATACCCCTCAAGTTTTAAGTTTGTAAAATAAAAAAATTTAAGTGGCTATTTTATAGTCACGAGTTGTAAATTATGTTTGAAAACTGTATTTGTATTTTAAATATGGTTTGAGAAAAGGGGTGTTACAGTTTTGGTATCAGAGCCATAGTTTAAGCGAATTAGGTTGGAATACCATCCTAGGCTTAAACTAGCAAGAGTAGTAGTAGGTTGCCTTAGTAATATAGAAGGCATAGATTGAGTATGACTGTTATAAAAGTGCAGTCAAGATAAGGAGATAACATGCTACCGTTTATGAAATACTATATAGAATTGCTTACTAAACGGATCATTTGTTCATCTATATAGTAATGGAAGGCAGAAGACAAGCTGACAGGGGTGAGGGCAGTCACACTTCCTCAAGAGGAAGTGAACCACGTGTTCTTCGAAACGATGAGGCTGAGCCAAAACCACCACCACCACAACCTGTCACTATGGAGGCAATTCAGTTGCTAATCAATAACTTACGAACTGAGTTGAGACAAGATGTGAACAACATAATCGACAACAGAATGGGTGAACCTAGTGCCCAATCTTCACAAGAAGTTTCCAAGAAGACGACTGAGGAAGCAACTAGTGGAGGTGATAAGAAGGAAGAAAAGGGCTGTTCTTTCAAGTCCTTTATGGCTTGCAAACCGCCCGAATACCATGGCAGTTTTGAGCCAAAGGTGACGATGCGATGGGTCCGAGAGATTGAACAAGTGATGCAAGCAAGCAAATGTGCAGAAAAAGACCAGGTCAACTATGCCTCCCGGCAGTTGAAGGATGACGCTTTGGTGTGGTGGAACACCAAATACGAAAGTTTGGGAAAATATGTGGTATACGGTTGGTCATGGGCAGAGTTTATCACGTGTCTCAAAGATAAGTTCTGTCCCACACGAGATTTGGAGAAAATGAATGAAGATTTCTTAACAATAAAGAAAGGAGATATGACGGTGGACGAGTATACGAAGAAGTTTTGCGACATGTTACCTTTTGTGGGGGAATCTTACCCCAGTGAGCGGTCCCGAATTAACCGCTATGTCCGGGGTTTGCCATGGAACTATGAGCTCGAAGTGAAGAAAGCCGAAACACTAGATGGTGCGATTAATGCTGCCCGAACTGTGGAAGATATTGGAAAAAGAAGGAAAAAGGAAGGACCTGGTTTTGGGGACAAAAGGAAGACAGTTAGTAGTATCAGTGGAAACATAAAGAAGAAAGGGAAAATGAGTTCAAGTTAGAGCCGACAGGGAAGTGTGAAGAAGTGCGAGAAATGTGGAAAAGAACATGGTGGCGAGTGCCGAGCGGGATCAAATGCCTGCTTTAATTGTGGTGGATTCGGTCATAAAGCGAAAGATTGCAAAGCCAAGAAAGCCAGCGAAGTGGAGTGCTTCACATGCCATCAGATGGGACACTATAGTTTCAACTGCCCAAACAAGGGAGGAGAAACCATGGTGTCAACAGCCCAGAAGAAGACCGAACCTCAGAAAGTGAAGACCAGAGCTTTTCAGATTACCAGGGAAGAAGCGAAGGAGACTCACGATGTGGTCTCAGGTATTCTACTAATCAACTCGACACCTGCATATGTCTTGTTTGATTCCGGGTCTACATATTCATTTGTGTCCCATGGGTTTGGAGCTAGATTAAATGTCCTATTAGAATTGTTAGATCTAGTTTTTGAAGTAGAAGTGGCGGATGGGAAATTCGTTGAAGTTCAGCATATGTATCGAGACTGTGAACTTGACATCAATGGCAAGAAGTTCCGACTTAATCTCCTTCCTATTGGAATTAAGTCCTTTGATGTAATAATTGGGATGGATTGGCTTGGTGCAAATGATGCGAAGATAGCTTGTGGACAGAAGAGGGTGTCTGTTAAAACACTTGGAGCAAAGGTGTACGTATATGGGGAAAGAAGAACGCACGTGCCAAGTATCATCAGTGTAGCTAAGGCTCGGAGGTGTATCAGAAAAGGATGTGTATCTTTCCTGGCCTATGTGATGACTGAAGACAAAGTGAAACAGACATACAAAGACATAGAAGTGGTAAAAGAATTTCCAGAAGTTTTTCCAGATGAATTGCCAGGCTTGCCACCAGAAAGGCAGGTTGAATTCAGAATAGATCTTGTTCCAGGAGCTTCCCCAATAGCACGAGCACCGTACAGACTAGCACCAACAGAGATGAGGGAATTAATGTCCCAGTTACAGAAGTTACTTGATAAAGGCTTCATCAGGCCTAGCTCTTCTCCGTGGGGTGCTCCAGTTTAATTTGTAAAGAAAAAAGATGGGTCAATGCGAATGTGCATTGATTACAGAGAATTGAACAAAATTACTATCAAGAACCGTTACCCGTTGCCCGGAATAGACGATTTGTTTGACCAGTTGCAAGGAGCAGATTATTTCTCAAAAATTGATTTGAGATCTGGGTATCATCAAGTCAGGGTAAAGGAAAGTGATGTAGAGAAGACGGCGTTTCGTACACGATACGGGCATTACGAGTTCCTAGTAATGCCATTCGGCCTTACGAATGCACCAGCAATCTTTATGGACTTAATGAATCGGGTCTGTAAACCATTCCTAGACCGATTTGTTATAGTGTTCATAGATGACATTTTGATCTATTCAAAGAATAAAGAAGAGCATGCGAGGCATCTGCGGTTAGTACTCGAAACGTTGAAGCGGGAACAGCTATATGCAAAGTTCTCTAAATGCGAATTTTGGATGAGAGAGGTGCAGTTCCTTGGGCACGTTGTTTCTATCCAAGGTATAAAAGTTGATCCAGCGAAAGTTGAAGCAGTGATGAAATGGGAGCCACCCAAGACACCAACAGAAGTTAGAAGTTTTCTCGGTCTGGCCGGGTACTACAGGAGATTTATTCAAGATTTCTCCCGAATAGCAGTGCCACTTACACGACTAACCCGGAAGGAAGAGAAATTTAGTTGGCAAGAAGAACAAGAAAGAGCTTTCGCTACATTGAAAGAGAAGTTGTGTAACGCGCCTGTCCTTACATTGCCAGATGGGACGGAAGACTTTGAAGTGTACAGCGATGCCTCGCATCGGGGACTTGGCTGTGTGTTGATGCAAAGAGGGAAGGTTATAGCATACGCTTCCAGACAGTTGAAAGATCCAGAGAAAAAGTACACAACTCATGATTTAGAGCTTGCAGCGATCGTGTTTGCCTTGAAGATTTGGAGACATTACTTGTATGGTACAAAGTGCAAGCTGTTCACGGATCACAAGAGTTTACAGTATGTGTTTACTCAAAAAGAGTTGAACATGAGATAGAGTAGATGGCTAGAGCTGATCAGTGACTATGATTGTGACATTATATACCATCCGGGTAAAGCAAATGTAGTAGCAGATGCATTGAGTAGAAAAGCTCCTGAGAAAAGAATCAATGCAAGGTCGATGCGCATAGAACTAGTGTCCAGCATTATAGAACAGATTAAAGTAGCTCAGCAGAAAGTTGAAGAAAGTGGAGACTTAAAAGATGAAAAGCTAGGAAAAGACATACAGTTTGAAACCAACAGTCAAGAATTAAAGACTTTCAGAAGCCGCATTTGGGTACCAAAGACAGGAGGATTGAGAAAGTTGATCTTAGAAGAGTCGCATAAGTCAAAGTATTCCATACATCTAGGGAGTACCAAGACTTATCAAGATTTGAAAAGACATTATTGGTGGCCTGGAATGAAGAAAAGCATAGCCAAGTACATCTCCAAGTGTGTCGTTTGTGCACAAGTGAAGGCAGAACATCAGGTCCCGCATGGGGATGCTCAGTCACTACACATTCCAGCCGGAAAGTGGGAAGATGTAACCATGGACCTGATTGTCGGGTTACCGAGAACAAGAAGAGGTCATGATAGTATATGGGTCATAGTGGACCGGTTGACCAAGAGTGCATTATTTCTAGCCATAAAAGAAACTACTCCATTGGAGCAGTTAGCTCAGTTGTATTCAGATGAAGTGTTAAGAAGATATGGTGCACCGTTGTCTATCGTGTCAGACAGAGACCCCAGATTTACCTCTAACTTTTGGAGAGCCTTACAAGATAAAATGGGGACAAGAATTCAGCTAAGTACAGCATATCATCCACAAACAGATGGTCAGAGTGAACGAACAATCCAGACATTAGAAGACATGCTACGATCATGCGTGATGGATTTTGGAGGTAGTTGGGATGAACACCTGCCATTAGTGGAGTTTGCGTACAACAATAGCTACCATTCTAGCATTAAAATGCCACCTTTTGAGGCATTGTATGGTAGAAAGTGTAGAACTCCTTTATGCTGGTTAGAAGCGGGTGAGACTAAGCTTACAGGGCCAGAGATTGTTAGAGTAACTAATCAGAAGATTGGAGTAATTCAAGCTAACATGAAAGCCGCACAAGATCGACAGAGGAGTTACTCAAATCTAAAGAAGAGACCATATGACTTGCAAGAAGGAGATTTGGTGATGATAAAAGTGTCACCATGGAAAGGAGTGGTCAGATTTGGCAAGAGAGGAAAGCTGAGTCCAAGATACATTGGACCTTTTAAAATTCTGAAGAGAGTTGGGTTACAAGCATTCAAGCTAGAGTTACCACCCGAACTTAGTGGAATACATGATACTTTTCATGTATGCTACTTAAAGAAGTACTTTGGTAAGGAAGAGCTAGTCATACCGTATACGGATTTGAAGGTGGAGACTCCTAGCAAATTGATTGAAGAACCCGAAGCCATACTGGAGATGCAGACCAAAAAGCTGAGAAACAAGGAGATTGACCTTGTACTAGTCAAGTGGAAGCATCCCTTAGGGTCAAACTTGACTTGGGAAACGTTAGCAGAAATGAAAAGAAGATATCCGAATTTCACAGATTACGAAAAGATTCCGAGGACGGAATCCGCTTAAGGAGGGGTGACTGTAAGAACCCGCGAAACAGTCAAAAAGGGTAAAATCGTCATTTGTCACGTTGTACGACTATTATGTGTAATAATATGTAATAATATAATGAGAAATAAAAGTTTATGAGAAATTTGAAGTTTTGCCGCGTGAATAGTAAAATTTGACCAAAAAGGGCAAATTGGTCATTTGACATGAAAATGACCAAAAATGTTAAGAAAATGTCAAGTTGGTAGTTAATGGAACTTGGTTAGTAAATGTATGACCTTTGGACCAATTATGAAGAGAAGTTAGAAACAAAAGGACCAAAATTGCAAATACTTATTATGTTAATTATATAACTCTAAAACAGAGTTATTTCTTTCATTATTCAAGAAGCTAATAGAAGTCTCCAGAGAAAAATCAGAGAGCACGAGAGGCAGTGAGAAAGAGCAAAGAAGAAGAGGAATTCAAGAGTTCATTGCCAAGGAATCAATAGAAGGTTGGAATTGGTGATTCCAAGGTAAGAATTCCTTAGTTTTAACCTAGGTTTTGTGTGTGTTCTTGATTTGGGTTTTTTGGGTTGAGTGGAAACTGCAATTTCAGTAATAAATCATGTGGGTTAAGTAGCTAATGCTTCCAATAAGCCATTAGTTAAGAACTTAACTCAAAAACATGGAAGTAGGTTGCTATATGTTAGAAATCAAGAAATGGGAATTTGTGCTCAAGAACCCTAAAAACGGGTTTGTAAGATCAAAGCTGGTTTTTATGGTTTTGTTGGGTCCAAATGATCACTTAGGATGTATTAAGACACTCCTAAGTGACTAATTTCAAAAAGATGGATTTTTGGTGCAAAATATCAAAAACGGGATTTTGAAGAAATGGAATTGGAATTAGTGATTCCATGGCTTAAAACCTGATGTAAAACAAGGGTTTTAGTCATGGAATGATAGTAAAATGATTAAGAACTGAAATAAGTGCTTAATGGGTGAACTGCGTGCTACAGTGCTCCAGTCAGGGACCAAAAATGTTAGAATTTTTAAATAACTCAAACGCTAGAAACTATAGCTAGACATGTCCGATTGACCTGAAATTTCAGACATAACCTTAACATGGTATAAGAACATGTCGGGAATGGTCAAATCCGTAATTCGACCTTGCGGAAAAATCACTGTAGCGGCAGAGGCTAAATTCACTATTCACGTTAAAACTTAATTTTTAGAAATTGAGCTAGACTTGTCCAATGAACTCCAAATTTGAAATACAAGTCTATTATAGTCTAAGATTTCATGGAAAAGAGTCGGAACTGAAATACGACCCCTCGGGGGGTACTGTAGCAATATACGCGTATTTCGGAGAAAAACCGTAAAATGAGTTATAAATGGTTATACATTTATTATAACCTATAGCTATATTATATGAGACCTTAGCATTATAGAATTAATTATATTGAGTATTTATATATATAATACATGTATAGGTGGTGCTTCAAACGTGGTTGAGCACGGAAAAGGGAAAGGAATACGAGAAGTGTAGAGACTCGTAACAACGTCAAGGTGAGTTTTATGAGGATTTCTATAGTACATAGCAAAATATTATTTTCTGAAAAGTATGATTTCCAATTGTTTATAAATACTAAAGTTTGGAAAATAGTTGTGAAAGAAGCTCTATACAAGGGCTTAGTATTTTGAACGGGTTTTCAAAAGTATGATTTGTACGTATTTTGAAAGAAGTTCCTTATAGGAACTAAGATGTCAAAAGAAGTCTTGAAAGTATTTTTAGTAAAGAATTATAAAATGTTTGAGTAAGAGTTATTTACAAATTGTGTCCCATTTTGACCAATTTGAGATGAAATGAAGTAAGAATTAAAGAAGTATGAGCCAGTTGTCCGGACTAGGATCACCCACATAATTGGGAGATCAGAAGACACTACTGGGATGGTACCTCCCGTCGCGAAGTAGTTGTCTAGCTTAGTATACCCTTGTGCTTGAATTTGTTCCAAGTCACAAAGGGGAGACAGAATGAGCAAACCGAGTGGGCAGATCTGTTCTGTCCCGCGAGGGGAGCTAGTTGAATGAATTAATTAACTTAATTCATAAGTTTCAGTTGGTCACGAGGAATGAGAAAGAAAAGCAGTTTTAAGAAAGAAAGTTTTTTTTAAAGTTTGAAAGTAAAGAAGAAAAAGTTATTTTGAGATTTATGAAATAAATCAGTTTTTAGCAATGTACTTTTGATATTTTAAGTTTTGAATAGAAAAGTTTTGGGTCTAAACCCATATTACTCACGAGACTTTATGTCTCACGTATACTATGTTTTTGAAATGCTATGTACTTAGGTGAAGGGAGCGAGAGTTGCAGTTGGGACCGTTATTGTACATTGTAAGTTTAAATTATGGTTATCTGTATTGAGTCTGTAATACCCCTCAAGTTTTAAGTTTGTAAAATAAAAAAATTTAAGTGGCTATTTTATAGTCACGAGTTGTAAATTATGTTTGAAAACTGTATTTGTATTTTAAATATGGTTTGAGAAAAGGGGTGTTACATTAACTTTACTAAATAGATGTAAAATATTATTTAAACATGTCCTAGGAGTTTACTTGAACATTAGAACCAACATCCCAACCCTTAAAGCTCAAAACTCAATATTTCGGGACTAACCAGGCTGACACGGGTCATGTCCTTTTGACACGGGTCGTGTGGATTTGACCAGTAAGTCCAGACCCATCCACATGGGTCGTGTAGACCTGGCACGGGTCGTGTACAATGCCCAGCAGCCCGATTTTTGGTCCTTTTCACTCCTTTTCACCCAAATCAAGGTCCAACACTTCTCTAAGCTCATAACCATCAAAAGAACCTTATTCTAATCCAAAATAATACATCATTAAACCCTTTTTAACCATCCA
The DNA here is from genome assembly GCA_023525715.1 of Cichorium intybus. Lineage (NCBI taxonomy): Eukaryota > Viridiplantae > Streptophyta > Magnoliopsida > Asterales > Asteraceae > Cichorium > Cichorium intybus. The sequence continues at coordinate 142,530,070 of CM042011.1, read as the reverse complement.
ATGTCATCTCCATTGAATCAAATCCATGCAATAACTCTAACTCTACTTCATGAGCTTAGATCAAGGAATATCCAATTCCATTCAAACAATTGATCAATAATTAAAGGGATTCCTTCTTCCATTGATTGAAATCACTAGGAACTCACTTAAGCTCTTCATAGAACACATTTAAGATGCAAGTTGATCCAATCATCAAGGTTTCACCCATTGATGGGTTTTTCCCCAAAAATTAGGGTTTATAAGTATCAACAAACATCCAAATGATCCTCCAAGCATGAAACCATCAAATTATAAATAGATAATCATTAGAATTCTTAAGCTACACCTTTGGGATCATAGAATTCATCTCCCCCAACTATGAAACCCGAATTTGAACTTGATCTACCTAAAATGGTGGGTTTCTAACATGGAGATTAGATTTCTTACCTCAAATCTTCAATTGATGGATGTAAACAACTTAGATCTTGCTAGGATCAAGCTTCTACACTTGAATCTCCTACAAATCGCCTCTTCTCCCTTTCTCCCTCTCAAAATCGTGATCTCCAAGAGAAATGGGGTTCTTTCCCCATCTTAAACTCCCACCTTTTCAGTTCTTGCAAACTAGTCCCTCCAGAACTTATATTATGACATAATTGCACTAAAAGTCCTTCCCCATCACTTCTAAAATATTTATTACAAACTAGTCCCTCTTCTAGAACTCCATATGGTGAATTTCCATTTATACCCTTATTAGGTCATTTTAGACTAGATACCTCCTCAAAATACACGTTTTAATTTAAATTGTTATGATTTAATTATTATGATTATTAAACTTATTTATTTCATTTATTAAATTAGTTTCCCTAGATCATATATCCTTTCTAATTATAACTTCTCATTTTATTCTTTTTATTAATTATTTTGGTTATTTATCTTTATCTTATCTTTAAATCCTTAAACTTTTTGCCCCAATTTCAGGATGTTACAATTACCTTTCCCTTAAGAAGATTTCGTCCTCGGAATCTCGGCATCGTACTTTGCTAGCCAACCCCTCCCTAGAACTACATCAAATTCACCAATCTCTAAAGGAATAAAATTAGCCCAAAACTCACTCCCATTACATTCTACTTCCACTCGTGGCATTTTCCTTACCAACAACCTTACCTGAACCACCCGCTATATCAATTACCACTTCATACTCTAGCTTGCATAAATGTAAACTAAATCTGTTTGTAATTCAAGTGACGCATGAGAATAAGTAGCCCTCGAGTCAAGTCATGAAAGCGGGTAAAGTGTTCACAAGAAATATATACCTGTCGCAACATCCGCATTTTCTCTAGCTTCCTCTTCGAGCATTAAGAACGTCCTTCCTCTAGTCCGGGGTGCTTCACTCCTCTCACCCCCACTAGTCTCTTTCTTCTTAGCAGTACACTCGTTAGACTTATGCCCAAAACCTTCACAATTAAAGCACTTTATCCCTTTTCTGCATGCATTCGCTATATGACACTTATCTCCACATTTGAAACACACCAACTCGCCTCTTTCCTTGAATTGTCCCTCGCCACTTTTACCCTTTTCCTCAAACTTTCGTTTCTTTTGATCGGTAGCATCGTTTCCATGCGAATCGTGGCCTTCCTTCCTCTTGTTCGTGAATTGGGATCTCTCTTTGTCTCGTTCTTCCAAGGTCTTCTCAATCTTTCTTACCTTTCTCATGGCAACTTCAAGAGTAGCAGCCTCAAAGTTGAGTCGGTAGTTCCAAGGTAAACCTCCCACGTATTGATCCACTTTAGTGGCCTCCTCCGGTGCCAATATTCTAGCAAAGCTCAAGAGTTTACGGAATTTGGTGTTGTACTCCGTGATGGTCATTTTGTCTTTCTTCAAGTCAAAGAATTTCCTTTCAAGGTCACAGATTTCTTCTTTGGTATAAAACCTCTCCTTCATCTTCTCTAAGAATACATCCCAAGTTAGGCTCTCCAGCACATGCATCTCCATCATCTCCTTAGTCTCCAACCACCACTCAAGAGCCGTTTCCTTAAGAGTAATGATTGCAAAGTTCACACGTTGATCATCACCACATTGGCATGCATAGAAAGCCATTTCAATCTCAATCACCCAATTATGTAGTACAACCGGGTCCAACTCCCCGTTGTAAGTTGGTGGCTTGCAAGAGTTGAAGTCCTTGAAGTTACACTTCTTCCTTGATGCAACCATGTCTTGAGATACATTGACGCTAGGAGGCCCATGTTGCATGCTATCATACGAGCTGCTCGTCTCTTGCCCACCCTAAGCGGTGTTATCCCCAAACAAGTTCTTCACTTCTTCTCTCAAACGTACTTCTTGATCTTCAATTAACTCTTTCATCTTGCCTACCATCTTTTCTTCCTGCTTTGCCATTAAGTCAAGCATCATCTTTTCAATGCTTGCAAGGGAAATGGGCTGATATTGAGCCTCATCGTCGGCCCCACTCCCTTGAACTTCACCCGACGGAACCATGCTACGAGTGTTCACCATTCTGAGGAAGATGAACATTAATCTCATAATATACAATTATATAGCTAATACATAACCCTCACTCGTGAGCAACTTAAGTTTAAGTCGAAGTACTAATCCTAGTGCCTAGTTCACTTAAACCGATGCTCTGATACCAAATTGTGACACCCCTCGCTAGGGTATTATTATAAAAACATTATTTAGCACGTTTTGAATATTAGTTTAAGGTTTAATCATCATTTGCGGAAAATAGGTCCCAAAACATCATTTAAAATCTTAACAAACTTATAGCGAGGTAATGTCATAATTCACGTAACATAACATGGTCCAAATGGCCACACAAACCGTGGTCTTCTAAAAGTCCTCGCCTCGTCACAAGCTTCTATCCTGAACCTGAGAACACATCAAAACAGTTAGGAAATTGAAAATGCCTAGTGAGTTACCCGAGGTTACCTTATTATGAGTGGAAAGGATAACCTTAACACTCGAGGCAACCACCAAAAATAGTTTCTTTACACACTTAAGATTTGTAATAAAACATCATAAGGATTTCTCAAAATAGATAGTTATGATATGCAAATGCAATGCATGATGCAACTATCCCAAACCCACGTCCATCTCATAAAAGCCCGTCTCACCTCAATGGCACTCACCTAAGTTCACAAGTAAATGCACGGAGCATAATACTTGATTCCCCGTATGAGTTAAACTAAGACTAGTGGCCATTACACTAGCTTCATGAGGGGTAGCAACTCCCTCATGCGGTTTCCTATTGGCGGAAACAATTCCACAAACATCGTTGAGGGCCCATCTTAACCCTCTATATGGAATAATCATCATCAAGGTGGCTATTTTAGCCCATCATCTTTAAACATCTTTAAGGTCATCATAAGGTTCACTCGGTCAATCCCATCCTATATGCAATGCAATGCACAAATAGGATGCTCAAAACATCATCTATATTTTTATTGGAAAACCTCTTTGAAATGACTCTTTTAATGCCATGCACACATAGGAGTTATGCAACCATTAGCACATATGAAGTATGCATGATATTAATATAAAACACACACAAAAGTTAGAAGAGGGATGTGTTCTCCCGATAACTCACCTTCCTTAAGTTCCACGAAGATGTTACTCTTGCTTTAACTTCAATCACTCTTCTCCTACAAGATATAACATCCAACATTACTAATAACTCTAAGGCTATTTAACTTTACTAAATAGATGTAAAATATTATTTAAACATGTCCTAGGAGTTTACTTGAACATTAGAACCAACATCCCAACCCTTAAAGCTCAAAACGCAACATTTCGGGACTAACCAGGCTGACATGGGTCGTGTCCTTTTGACACGGGTCGTGTGGATTTGACCAGTAAGTCCAGACCCATCCATATGTATCGTGTAGACCTGGCATGGGTCGTGTACAATGCCCAGCAGCCCGATTTTTGGTCCTTTTCACTCCTTTTCACCCAAATCAAGGTCCAACACTTCTCTAAGCTCATAACCATCAAAAGAACCTTATTCTAATCTAAAATAATACATCATTAAACCCTTTTTAACCATCCAATGTCATCTCCATTGAATCAAATCCATGCAATAACTCTAACTCTACTTCATGAGCTTCGATCAAGGAATATCCAATTCCATTCAAACAATTGATCAATAATTAAAGGGATTCCTTCTTCCATTGATTGAAATCACTAGGAACTCACTTAAGCTCTTCATAGAACACATTTAAGATGCAAGTTGATCCAATCATCAAGGTTTCACCCATTGATGGGGTTTTCCCCAAAAATTAGGGTTCATAAGTATCAACAAACATCCAAATGATCCTCCAAGCATGAAACCATCAAATTATAAAGAGATAATCATTAGAATTCATAAGCTACACCTTTGGGATCATAGAATTCATCTCCCCCAACTATGAAACCCGAATTTGAACTTGATCTACCCAAAATGGTGGGTTTCTAACATGGAGATTAGATTTCTTACCTCAAATCTTGAATTGATGGATGTAAACCACTTAGATCTTGCTAGGATCAAGCTTCTACACTTGAATCTCCTACAAATCGCCTCTTCTCCCTTTCTCCCTCTCAAAATCGTGATCTCCAAGAGAAATGGGGTTCTTTCCCCAACTTAAACTCCCACCTTTTCAGTTTTTGCAAACTAATCCCTCCAGAACTTAGATTATGCCATAATTGCACTAAAAGTCCTTCCCCATCACTTCTAAAATATTTATTACAAACTAGTCCCTCTTCAAGAACTCCATATGTTGAATTTCCATTTATACCCTTATTAGGTCATTTTAGACTAGATACCTCCTCAAAATACACGTTTTAATTTAAATTGTTATGATTTAATTATTATTATTATTAAACTTATTAATTTCATTTATTAAATTATTTTCCCTAGATCATATATCCTTTCTAGATTATAACTTCTCATTATATTCTTTTTATTAATTATTTTGGTTATTTATCTTTATCTTATCTTTAAATCCTTAAACTTTTTGCCCCAATTTCAGGATGTTACAATAATGCACCGGCGGCGTGGTCTTGTGCCTCCGGGAACCCATCTCGCAAAACGTCGATTAACGGGGGGACGATTCCTGATCTTACAATTTTCAATTTGTTCGCATTTTCTAAGGATAAGTTGACCAACACTGCGACGGAGTTTACTTGGACGGAGGAGTATTTTGAGACGATTAAATGGCAGAGTGCAGAGAGTAATCTAGGCGTACAGAGATGGATCCGAGCATCCTGTTTCGTGCGTGTGATTTTTCATAACGAAACCACAGCTTCTTCTTGATTGGACGTCAAACCGCTCTTGAGCTTACAAAAAATTTCTTCATCTTCTTCAATGGGATTATCAATTTCAGAGGATGAAGAAGAGGAATAACAAAACGGACGAGTGGTTAAATTTGTATGTCAGATTATTAATATGAAACTGATGTGTAGGTAACAATACCTAGCCAACGGTGTTATGTTAGCAAAAATATCTTACCTTCCCCGACGACAGTCCACCGAAGGTCAACATTCCTGAACCAAGTACCAGAGAGTTCCGACAGATTCGGCTGTATGACACCAAAAACATAGATACGGTCTTCTTTATTGTGTCGAAGATGCAAGAGGTTGCTGGAGAGCGGTATCGTCCATCGATAGAAATATGCTGGAAAATGTGCAGGAAAATTAAGACCGATGTTTCTGGCAACAGTCTACCATTCTCTTACCCGTTCGTCGAGGAACAAGAAGAAGGACCAAATCAACGGGAAATTAGGAGAATCCTTCATTAACGTTTGCACGACTTTTAAACTTAAGAAGGAATACTCTGTTTTGTTGTTTTAGGAGAATCCTTCATTAATGGGAAATTAGGAGAATCCTTCGTTAACGTTTGCACGACTTTCAAACTTAAGAAGGAAATTAGGAGAATCCTATATACGTGTATAGGTTTGTTGTTTTTTTCGGATACTCTGTTTTGTTTCTACAGCCTGTGCTTGCTACTTGGTTATAAATTGTTGATGTTCAAAAAAAACGTCCACGCGGACACTATGCCAACGCCACATGGATAACACTGATAACTAAAGTGCCAACTGGATAGCCATGTCATAGCTGCAACTAGTTTACCCCTTCAGTTTTGTAGAAATAGTGTTTTTAACATGTAAATTTTAAGTTTGAGGACCTAGAATACCCAAAAATAATATGAGAGACCTTTTAAAATAAAAGCAAATAGTTTATTGGGTCAAAATAACATTAACCCTATATATATATATATATATATATATATATATATATATATATATATATATATATATATATATATATATATATATATATATATATATATATATATATATATATGTATATATATATATATATATATGGTTAGGATATATTAAGGACCACAATTATTGTGTGGTTGTAAGACCAAATCTGGTGCGTAGGATTCAAAATATCAATGGTCTAGATTAGATTGTCAAAATTGTAATTATCCATTATATTATTAAAAGATTTAAAAAACAGTTACAAAATGGTAAAATAAACATTTTGATCATAGAAAAAAAGGAAACTAACTGATTTATAGGAAAATTGATTAAATCAATTTAATAATGAAATTATTAACAAAATTATTATTTTTCATCTTCCAAATTTTGGATATTTTAACAGAATACACGATCATTCTGACAGAATACATTTCATTCTAACATATCATTCTTGACAGAATACACGATCATTCTGACAAAATACATTTCAAATTTTGATTTCTTTGAATTCTAGTCTATTTTTTTAATCAACTCAGATTCTTTGAATTCTAATCTATTTTTGAAAATGATTAGATATTTTAAAATTGAAGCATACATGCATATTCTAGTAGAATGAAGTACATTGTTATATTTGTAGCACTTTTGTATGCAAACATATTTAGAATCCAGAGATTCAAAATCCGAATGAGTAGAATATTATATTTTGCAACATTAGAATGACTAGAATATGATACTAGAAGTCGATATACAAAACGGAATGAGTAGAATATTGTTATAGAAAATTAGAATAACCAGAATATTGTACTGTGTAACAACAAAATGACTAGAATATTATACTAGAATCTAATATACAAAAAAGAAAGGCATTCTGTGAGAATAACAATCTGTAAGAATGTCATTCTGTGAGAATGACACTCCGTCAGAATGACTGCCTTGAAATCAAACTTTAGGGCCTTTTCTCAATTTCTTGTATGTTCTGAATGCACAAAAAAATTACTCAGAAGCTGCAATAAGTGCAACCCATCTCTCCATAAATCGATCCCCATGTGTGTGTTTCCCCCGGAAAAGAGATCGTAGAATAGAGTTGCAGGAGATTGATGATGAATCGACAATGATGTAGCCCGAATGAGATGATGATTGCCCCTACAATGTAATCAGAACAGAAATATAGGTTTCTAGAAATCGATTATCAAGTATCTTGTTAAAAACGATGAAGATGAAACCTTTTTCCCCATCGAATTGTTGGTATCCGAAAAATGTTGTTGTGTGGAGATGGTGATCAATGATGATGCTTGTTTTGTAGAGAATTAAATTTTAAGAACTTTGGTTTTTTTAGAATTTTTTTACAAAGAAAAAAAAGTTATGGCCCAAAAACTAAGTGGAGATAATAAAAAAAAACCCAACAAACCATATAGTGACGAGTGTCGCAATATGGTTGGGGGCTCGTCCAAATTACCATATTACCCTTCCCAATTTCTCTTATCCACGCAATAGTTTTGATTTTTATACAACTAACCCTTTCAAACTTTTAAGATGTGTCATTTTTTTTCATATTGAATCTAATCCACCCATTTTTCAAGATTAAATGTTCAAATTTGTCATCGTAGTTCTTATCAGATTTTGGGTTCCTGCATGATCCTACTTATATATATATATATATATATATATATATATATATATATATATATATATATATATATACACACACACACACACACACACACACACACACACACACAACCGCACAAATCGTCTTCACCAAACCGCACCGCATAATGCGGTTTAGGACCTATGTGGTGCGGTCTGCGGTTTTTCCTCTAAACCGTACTGCACCGGGCATACCCCTAGTGTGGGTGTCGAATTATTTTGAAACAGACACAGCACACGACCCGTGTGATGCGTCCAGTGATATTTTTTGACAGGTTTTATAGCCGTTTTTGTCATTATTTTTGTTACGAAAAATATCATATTCTTCACATTTCTCTGTTCTAGAATACCTTTAAGTTTTATACAATCAAAGATTCGATAGTACCATTGAAATACTTTAATTTAAAAGTATTATACATATTTTTCAAAGTATCCAAGCCGTTGTTTACCCAAATTTGTAACATTTTGGTCCAGGAAAATGGACGTGATAGAAGTTATTGATGAGATTAAACTTTTGTCTTTTCAATGGTTCAAATTCAGGATAAAGAATTGGAAGTCAGTTACGTGGGCTAATTGGTTATTGGATCCTTTGGAGGTAGCCATAAAAAGATTGTAATAGCGTTTTTATTTCTTTTAGTAGTGTTTGGTTTGTAGTCTTTCTTTGTTTGGCTTAGTTCGTCCTTCCTAGCATGTAGTAAGTTGTATTTGGTGTTTTTTGAGTTTTATAAATTTGTTGTTTTTCAAATAATAATAATAATAATAATAATAATAATAATAATAATAATAATAACAAAAATAATAACCATTCAAGAGCTTTGTGAAAACTTTAATTCATTTGTACAATTTTATCTTTATATGGTCTACTAACTTTTAATTGATATTTTAATTATATATACATAACTTACAATGCTTAGATAATTATCTTTTAATAGTTTTAAGTTAAGCTTATAAAAGATTTGTTGTGCTCTTAAAGTTTACCATATACATCTAATGGTTAAATCCTTTGATTTTTCTATTCGAAGGTAGAGGATTCGATCGTATAGTGTCGTAAAAGCATGTAAAGTGCACGTCTATATATAATCAGATTTAATACTATTGCAAATTATATTTTACATTTTATACATACACAAAATTTTCATACAATGACATGATAACTTGACTTGAGACCTGTTTTAAACAAAAGAATTTTTAACATGCGGCTAACGGTTGATATCCAGAACGAAGGTTTGGGGTTCGATCTCTCTCCATGCGTCTTAAATTTATGCGGTTTATAAATCCGAGCAATTCAGATCCTTATCCGAGTCCATCACATCTAACTTTTCATTTTCATTTTTTTTTCTTTTTTACAATTTTGGCTTAATCTTAATTTTTAATACAAATTTATTCCAAATTTTTCTCTATTACTTTTCTAAACTTTTTTTACAATTTTCTTTTTATATGGTTTCTTAAAACTTTTAATAGAATTACTTTTTACACTTATTATATATATATATATATATATATATATATATATATATATATATATATATATATATATATATATATATATATATATATATATATTAATTTGCAAAGTTTGGTTTGTGAGAGTAATTTACTTTTCATTAGCTTTTACTATTTTCAGAACAATAATAACTAAATCAAGATTATTGTATAATCTCTAAATCACTAGATACAAAAACCAAATAAACTTTTATTTGTAAATAGCAATTTTCATTATTTTTATACTAAACTTTTATATTTACGATTTTTTCTTCTCAACTAATTTCGAATTAATTGTTTTCATCCCTATTTATTATAAAGTTATATTATTAGTATTTCGTAAGTTACAATTCCAGTCCCTTCTTATATTTTAAAGTTACATTTTTCGTCCCTTACATAATTTGTTTTTTTGTCGAACTGCGTTTTCCAATATTCCGGACTTCCGCAGCATCGCACAGACAGTCTAAACACTAGTTTAATATATTTTTCAAATTTTCTTTCACGACATTCTTATTATAAAAAACTATTCTTTTACAAAATTACTTTTCTTACAAACTTTTTATATATGCGTTTTTATACATGCTTTTAAGATCATTTAGTTAATACAAATTAGGTATTTTACAAATTTATATTTTAATGTTTTTTAGATATTCATTTCATATAATTACGGTGCTAAAAACATATAAAATTTATCTTTTACATATTTATTTTCACAGACCAGAAATACATTTTATGTATAATTAAATGTAATCGTGCAATAAATTATATTTTATCAATTGTATATACATAGTATTTTCCATAACATCGCCCATGCATACAACATCTAGTTTTACTTTTTTTGACACATTGAGATTGCAATATGTAATCTATCTATTCGGGTGCGTGATGTGGATGTGGAGTCTTTGAGTCATTCTTTCTATGATGCACTATGGAACATAGCGGCTAATTGGTGTGGGCTTCAAATTCCGTGTATTACGCATTATAGGAATCAATGCTTATTTTTGCAGAGTTAGATCCAAATAAGGGATTTGTGTAATAAGGTTGTTTCTTGGTCTAATTTCGGGGTTTTAATTAGGAGTAGGAAAGTTATATCAAACTGGATGAGTTGGATGCATAACACTACTCCTTCTTTCCTCTCATATAATTGTTTAATTTGTTATATATATATATATATATATATATATATATATATATATATATATATATATATATATATATATATATATATATATATATATATATATATATATATATATATATAATCAGGATCGGGTGATTACTCTTCTTAAAGTGAGGACTTGCGAGAACACCTTAAAAAATAGAAAAAAAATAAAAAAAAATATAAATAATAAAATGGATCATACTACTATATCGGAGAAAAAAAAGATTCAAAAAAAAACTTTTGGATCATTATTTTTTTATAATGAAATAATTATCCAAAATAAAAACCGAAAAATTGCATCATTACGTTTTGCAATGATGCAAAAAAAAATTATCAAATTTTTTTTGATAATGAGATAGTACTATTCTCGATTTTACGATTTGTATTTTTTTTATATTTTTTTTCAAATTTTTAAGGTGTCCTCGCATGTCTTCGCCGAAAAAAAGTCATCACCGGAACCGGACCATATATATATATATATATATATATATATATATATATATATATATATATATATATATATATATATATATATATATATATATATATATATATATATATATATATATATAAGTTCAAATGAGACCATGTAAATTTTGTAAGACCGGGAGACTTAATCCTAGCCACTCATTTTAGATATCAAAAATTTTTTAAAATAGGCTAAAACAATGAGAATTTTCAAAAAAAAAAATTCTACTTATTTTCCCTACTTATTCTATCTTAAAAAAATTTTAAAAAAATTCAAAAAAAAACCTAGAAAAATAAAAAAAAAAATTCTAGTAGAATGTTGCATATTCTAATAGAATATTACACAAATTAGTGTAATATTCTACTAGAATATGAAAAAATGCAAATTTTTTTATTTTTTATTCTATTTGTTTTTTAATTTTTTTTGAATAAAAAATAACAAAAATAATAAATAAATACGTTTTTTTCAATTTTTTTCATTTATTTTGCATATTTTAATTTTTTTTTGTTTTACACCCAAAATAAGTGGCTAGTAATGCGTCTCTCAGTCTCACGAAATATAATGGTCTCATTTGAACTTAATATATATATATATATATATATATATATATATATATATATATATATATATATATATATATATATATATATATATATATATATATATATATTACAATGTTGTTGGATGTTGCATATTCTAATAGAGTATTACACAAACTAGTGTAATATTCTATTAGAATAAGAAAAAACGCTAATTTTTTTTAATTTTTTTAAAATTTTTTTTTTTGAATAAAAAAATGACAAAAATAATAAATAAATATATTTTTTTCAATTTTATTCATTTATTTTGCAATTTTTAATTTGTTTTGTTTTACACCCAAAATAGGTGATTAAGAATGCGTTTCCGGTCTCACGAAATATAATGGTCTCACATAAACATATATATATATATATATATATATATATATATATATATATATATATATATATATATATATATATATATATATATATATATATATATATATATATATATATATATATATATATATATATATATATATATATATATATATATATATAGGGTTAGGTTCATATGAGACTGTTAGACGCATTCCTATTCACTCATTTTGGGTGTAAAATAAAAAAATTAAAAAATACAAAATAAATGAAAAAATTGAAAAAAAAATATTTATTTATTATTTTCTTCATTTTTTTATTTTAAAAATTTTAAAATAAAATAAAATAAAATAAAATAAAAAATAAAAAATTAGCGTTTTTTCATATTCTAGTAGAATGTTACACTAGTTTGTGTAATATTCTATTAGAATATGCAACATCCAGCAACATTCTAATATAATATTTTTTTTGATTTTTCCAGGTTTTTTTTCAATTTGTTTTTATTTGTTTTAATTTTTTTTATTTTTTTCAGATAGAATAAATAGCGAAAATTAGTAGAAAATTTTTTTTCAAAAAAATTCTCATTATTTTAGCCTATTTTAATTTTTTTTTATTTTTTGATTTCCAAAATGAGTGGCTAGGATTGCGTTTCTCTGTCTCACAAAATTTACATGGTCTCATTTGAACTTTTACCTATATATATATATATATATATATATATATATATATATATATATATATATATATATATATATATATATATATATATATATATATATATATATATATATATATATTAAAACACACAATTCGAAAATTTTTAGTCATTTGTACAAAATAATATACAAAATGCAATTATATAAATTAAATTTTTATTTTTTCATTTAGCGACTATAAAAACATTTACTTTTACTTTTTTGATTTAATGACTATAAAAATGCTTAATGTTTTTTTTTTTTTTTTTTTTTTTTTTTGGCATTTGAATTTAACGTATAGAAATCAAGTATCATATTACATTATTTATATTGCTCTATTACATGAAAATTGAATAATAAAGGTTTGTGATAGATATTCCATACCTTTGTATGAAGCAATTTCTTTCTCCAAATTGTTACTCTTATATTATTGTATGAATCGATATCTTTTTCAACAGCTCCAAGCGCTGAATACAATTTTGCATTGTACATTACTTTCAATAACTTTCATTGTATTTATTGAATGCGGTACAACCGGAACCTTCAAGTTTGTGAAGTGATCCGTACACAACAATGTTTCTCCATACACAACAATTCATGCTTTAGGGGTGTTGTACATTATGCATGAAAAATGTCCAATTGTTGTGTATGGAGGAAAATTGTTGTGTACAGATCACTTCCATCATTACTCCAACTAACTACAATGTTTGATTCCATTTCACAGTCACATCAATATGGAAAGTTGCATGAAGATTCTATCTCATTATTATATGGTTGATGAGCACGACATTATACCTAGGAGACAACAAAGGAACAAGAGGGATGAAGGTGAAACTACAAAATGATCACACGTCTATTGAAATTAAACGAGGTATAGAATTGCACGTCATTACTTTTAGTCCATGTAATTGATTTTTTTTATAAATATCATCCTACGTCATGTTGAAACTGGCACTACTTTTGTTTCCCTAAACTCTTAAGGATCTGGTATCATACTTTCGTGGAGATTGGAAGAGACACTATGGAGAGAGAGTAGCAGAAATGCCAAGAACATAATTGAGAGCGCCGAGATCTGTCATAGCGAACTCCCTACTGAGCTCAGCAATGATGGAATGAAGAAGAGCAGTAGAGGAGGCCGTTAATTACACAATGTCATCGACGTATATGAGGAAGTAAGCAGTGTCAGCCCTATGATGGTAAATAAAAAGAGAAGAGTCAGTGAGACTATGCTGAAAGCCCATACGGAGAGCGTGTTGAGTGAATCGCTGGTACCAGGCCTGATGAGCCTGTTTGAGACTATATAAAGATCTCTAAAGATGACACACATAGTCTGGATGCTGAGGGTCACGGAAACCCAGTGGCTGATGCATGTAGACTGTCTCCTGAAGGTGACTGTGAAGGAAAGCATTCTTCACGTCAAGCTAATGAATGGGCCAAGTCCTGGAAATGGCTAAACTGAGTACGGTACGCATAGTTTCCGGTTCGACAACCGGACTGAATGTCTCATCACAATCAATCCCCTGTTGCTGACTGTGCCCGTTTGCCACAAGTCGAGCTTTGTACCGGGGAAGTGTCCCATCTGTATTAAACTTCTGTTTAAAAAGCCACATAGAACGGACTACGTTGGCACCCGGTGGTCGTGGTACAAGAACCCAAGTACCATTTGTAATAGAAGCATTATATTATTCGTTCATGGCTTTATGCTAGTTTGGATCTTTCAAAGCCTGAATGTGTGACCTCGGCACTGAGGAAATAGAGGAGATGTGAAGGTTTAGGCTGTCAATGGGTTTAACGATGCTGCCTTTTGATCTAGTATGCATAGGAGGTGGTGGAGGTGGGGGAGGGGGATCCTCGTGAGGAGGTGACGAGGGAGATGGAGCCTCCAAGGGAGGAGAATGAAAGGGAGATGGGGAGGTAATGTCAGCTGCAACTGCAAGAGAAGCATGTGACGAAGTATAGGAGAAATGTCAGAATCCGAGAGGAAATCGTAGGATGGAGGCTTGGTCGGAGAAGGGTGACAAAGAGAGACGATCTGATAGTAGAAAAGGAGAAAGCCGAAGTAAGAGGGATCGGCTAGGGTTTTGGGTGTCGAGGATCTGATACCATGCTGAGCCGTAATTTTCCCATGAGTGCAAAACTTCATTAAGGAGAGGATCAATACAATAGCCACATGGGCCAATACAACAAGACTTACAATAATGGGCTACCAAAAACAAAAAAGACTAAATATACAAATATATACAAATATATGTTTGGAGTCCGTTAACATTTTTATACAATAAAATACATGTTTTTATTTGTTTCTTATATATACTTCATAAGGTCAAACAATTTTAGTGGTATGGAGCATTTTATATATCCGAAATATGTATCCCTAATACTTTCTTCGGATCGAGGAATTCAAACATGTTCCTCCTATTTCTAGCTTACTTATATTGCTTACAAAAATGTTAATGAGTTGTTGTTAACATGGTCTAGGTCTGTCAGCATGTATTCAATGTATTTTAGCATAATTTTATAGTATTTTTGACATCTTCCATAAGAACTTTTGGAATTGATAATTATATTTTGGAGTCCTGAAAGGAGAAGGAATCTGAATTAGTTTGTGTTTCATTTTGTTTATATATGGTAGTAATGCTTAGAGCACGAGGGATCCTAAAAAGTTGCAACATATAAGAAAGGGATCTGAATAAGTTGTTGTATCACTGGTGCTTTTTTCATTTTACCTGGCCCTACACTTTAGTGTATCTACAACGAATATGAGTGATTGATTTAATCTCTAGGGTATAAGGTTTAGTGTCAAATGTGTCATGATGGAGGCACATAATCGTTTTTGGCTGATGGCTTATACATCTTAAATGAATAGCAAACCAACTTCATCAAATATTCTATTGCGGTTTAGGTTTAGGGAATATTGCAAATCAGTTTATTTAACTAAAAGTAATGTATTTCATTTTATATCATTAATAGTATGCATGATCCTTGAAGTAGAATACATACTCAAATAGATAGCAAACAATGTTACCTTTGTGAATTCAAATAACATTTTATCGATAAACATACAGTTCTTGGGATCTTTTTTGAATCATCCCTTGCATGGGAAATTTTTAAAAGAGTTCAACTAATTCAAATAGTCTAAATCTTTTAAAATTTTAAGTTTAAGGAATAAAGTTGGTTCCAAAAGTTCAATTTTTAGCAATGTTTGTAACACACAAGGATGTAACGACTAATAACAACATATAAGTGTAAATGATTCTTACAAACTAAAATTCTTGCAAAAATTCCTTGCTTCTACCTTGGTTCTTTAACATCCATTCAAATCTAAGTACATGTCAAAATTAACAAGTTAGGCTGAGAGAGCGTAGTGATTATACTTAGGGTCAAATATTATACATCAATGGATGAGTGTGATTATCCAATACCAAGGTCAAAATCGTAAATAGTTTTAAAAGTATCAATAGATTAGTAGGATCAATTTGGAAACATATCAAAGGATAAAATTACAAAATCTATAAATGATGTGACAAAAGTATTTATACAATGAATATGAAACTACTTCCAATCCCCAAGTCAACCTCAAAGTTCAACTTAAATTGATGGTTATAATTAGGGATCACGTATAATAGAAATATTCTACATGAAACGCTTTACATACGTATTCCAAAGTTAAAGCTAATGTAAAGTTACTGCAAAGAACCCTATATACTTTTTATGCTCGTTCTAATTCAAAATACGCAACTTGTGAACAATCAAACATGTACCTTACAAGGGGTTTCAAATCTCTGAAGCATGTGAGGCCTATATAGAAAGATAGCCTTCAAAGTAATTTTATGAAAGTGGATATCCAGGAGTGTCACACCAAGTCTCAACCAAACCTAAGTTAATGTACAAGTTAAGTATAAAAATAATTTCAATTTAAATCAAATATTTCCCATCAGTAAGTAAAGGTTTTCAAAATAATATTTCATGAATACACAAAAGACTTTAGTGTTCACATAGCACATGAGTAGTTTACGATATGAAAAAGAAATTTCAAAGTCGCCAAAATATGATAAGGACATGTACAATTGGGTTAAAATTCACATTACGTGGTTAAACAAACTCACTTCACTTGTAAGTGTAACATCGTGTTCTAACATGTAAGTGTCTAAATTTACATCCTTAAGTGATTAGGATTAACAAGAGTGACTGATTACCTTAAAAGGGTATTTTGGTCAGTATTTTAATTATTTGATGAATGGAAGTGGAAATTGTGATTATAAGATTTAAAACTTAGTTAAATATTGCTGGATCGTATATGGTGTTATGCGTGTTGGGGTTTTAAGCATGAAAAATAGACAGGGAATCTGTTCCAGAGTATATAGCGATGCTATATAGCTAATATAGCGGCGATATGTTAAAGTAAGTTGCTACTTTGAGATTCGATACGGATAGTCGCTCACTCTAGGCACCGATCCACCTGTTGGACGATGATCAAGAGGATGACGACGATGTGATTTTCGAAAACGAGAAACACAGTTTTCTCGCCACTCATGATCCATTTATGAGTGGAAAGTTAGATGTGATTAACACAATCGATGAGGACATTCGGGAGCATACAAAGATTATGCCCTTCGATCCCATCAGATTGCAAAATATTTGGGTGTACTGTATGACGAAACCACAAGCTGCTGACAACATTCAATATGCGAGCAAAATACGCTTCGCAAAACAATCATTAGGGGCGGCACTGGGTGCACTCCATGTCAAACCGGTGATACAGAAGCAACAATGGCGGAAAGATCGAGCTTTGATGTTTAAGACAACCTCCAAGCATTCACCGGATATAATCGGAAGACAGCGGCCGGGCGGCAGCAGAAAGACTGGTAGGCCATTCGACCCAGGAAAACTGGAGGAGCATTAGGTCAAGGAAGGGACGGTGGGGGCTGAATGTCAGCGGAGTCAGAAGGCGTACGACCCACCGTAGCCGTTGAAGGACGGTCCAGCTAAAAGACCGAGCAAATAAACACTTTCAAGAGGCAACCCGACTTTTTTGATAAGTCTTTATGTTTTTATTTTATTTTTATTTTGTTGAAATATCACTTGGTCATTTTTCATTGATCACGACAGGATATAGCCCAAGTGTAGGGTGGTGCACGTAATTTTTAAAATAATTGAAAAATGGAAAAAATAGAGTTAGCGCCGCTCACCCTTGTTGACGCGGGTCAAGGGTTAAAACCCACAGAGCGTAGCTAATTTTCCCTCCACCCCACCTCTTCGCGACTGATGCCAACCATGTAACCAAGCCACTAGTTTTTTTTTTTTGGATTTTCGAGCAATTTCTCTGGTTAAACCTCGATTAAAGACCCCTGGTACGTATCTGAAACTCCCACTTGTGATTAAACACGCGCATCGACCGAAAAATCACGGGTTTTTAGGTCCAATTAGGGTTTCTGCAAACCGAACCCTTGGACCTTGATTCTACAAATTTCCGGCTCGTTTTCTTGAAATTAGGTATTAGGGTTTCTTAGTTGCTAGTATAGGAACATATTGGTGTAATCAATTTGATGAAAACAGGTTGAAATAAAAAATGTGGAATTTTAGGACTGTGTTCTTGGTTAGCGGCGCTAACCCTAGGGCCCTAGGGTTAGCGTCCTTAAGTGCCAGGGACCATTTTTGAAAAAATTCTCACTTTTACTTCACTGGGTTTTGTCTTTGGTTGATTTGTGTAGATGGCACGACGTACGAGACCGACAATAGCACTCACTGCTTTGCCGAATCACGAGTTCCTTCAGTTCCCCAAAGGACTGCCTGAGTCTACACAACATCGGGGACGACTAGCCAGACTGGCTGGTTAGGTGGTAGAGGTTGCACTATCGCTGGACCGGAAGTTAGCTGCAACTTTTGGCATCACACCACGACTTGAGCTTCACCTGGTCCGTACCTGAATCAGTGCTAATGGAGTTTGAAATTTCACATGTCATGGCTGGGATCGGTTCATTGTAGCCGGAGGGACATGCTACCCAGAGCTGATATTGGAGTTTTACTCTACGTGTGACTGGAGAACAACTGTTAACGACTTGTCCCAGCGGAGGATCCACTCCGGTTGGGAGGCATGCACCACTCATCGGGACGAAGGAGTGACAAAGGCAGCGATATGGGCACAGCTCAGTGATACTATGTTTACTTCAGCCGCTATCTCCAGTACTATTCGATCACCGATCCAGTGACTACTACATCGGATTGTCGCATGCACTCTTGCTCACTGCAAGGGTGGTGACAAGGTGCCTGGGAAAGACTTGCCATTCATGTGGGCCCTCTACAGAGATAACAGGTTCTTTCACCTACATTATCTTTTGGCTTGGTTTTTGATTGATAGGGGCGTCAATCCTAGATTGGAGAGCCCTTTGATTGGAGGGCATTACATCAGTCGTTTGGCCGAGTCGTATGACATTTTGACGGACGAGGCGACGACCTCGCATCAGCTGAGACCGATGGGGGCTACATTTCTGTTGACGATGGATGTGGTTAGACCCTTTGGTGAGGGCCGTTACATGTTAGCGGCAGATCAACGAGTTGGCGTGCCAGAGCCAGCACAGGCTCAGGACATGGACGAGGAGGTAGAGATAAAGGGAGCCGAGGCACCAACGGTACAATAGGAGATTCGCATTCCATGACGAAAGAGACGGAGGAGAGAGCCAGCACCAGCACATGATCAGCAGTCGGAGCCTTTGGACGTCCAGGTCACATTGCGAGATACACTGAACACTCAGGCTGGATTGGTAGCCGACGTGGCCGAGATTCAAGCTCATCAACAGTGGATAGTCGAGAGCCAACAGATCATGATGAGACATTTGAGGCTGCAGATACCACCACTACCCTCAGCAGGATCCAGCGGAGCAGGTCCATTTGGGACCCACCATGACGATATAGATGAGTGATATTTCTTGTACCATTTTTTTCTTTTCTTTGTCTTTTTTTTTTTAATTTCAGTTTTTGTATTTGAACTTTATATCTGTAGTTATACTTAACATCTTTTGCAGGAGTTGATATTACTTAGTAGATTGCCAGTAATTGCCAAACCATGATTGTTACACCAAACGTTGGAGTTGCGTAACGTAAGTGTGGGGTCACTATATCCTGCATTTGTGTTATGCCGACGTGTTTACTGTTGCGCCCTGACTCCTGGAATTTCATCGAGAATGCTACGAACGATCAATCCTGATATCAATTCTTCTAGACAGTCAAGCATTTCACCATCCTGAGAGGTAACTCTTTTTCCAGACAGTCAAGCATTTCACCGTCCTGAGAGGTAACTCTTTTTCCAGACAGTCAAGCATTTCATTGTACATTTTTAAGTGCAGGGTGGGACGGTCAAAAAAGCAGTGTTGAAAATTTTTGCGGAAAAAGACACGTTTTTCAAATGTTTAGCAAATTTTCAAAAAATTTTAAGAAGTTGAAACAAATAGTTTTGAATTTCTTTAGAATTGTGGTATTTTTCAAGAAATATTGTTTAGTAGTCGACATGCTAGTTTAGTTAAAATAAGTTGAGTAATACTGAGAAGTTAGAAAATTTGTGGATTTAGAGTATCTTACGATTGTGATTCAGGAAGGAATTTCAATCAATGGCCTTTGTGCAGGGATACAGTGACCCCACACTTGCGTTACGCAACTCCAACGTTTGGTGTAACAATCATGGTTTGGCAATTACTGGCAATCTACTAAGTAATATCAACTCCTGCAAAAGATGTTAAGTGTAACTACATATATCGTATGATTGGTAGGTCCATTCTGTCATGTTTAGGTATCGACGTGTAATGCGGACTTCCTAGAATCACCAGCTCTCTTCCCCAAGTCCGACACAAAACATGATTTTGGAGATATTAATTGGGATCATTTTCAACTTCGGATGCGTCCAACTTGTTGTCTTTAAAGCACACCTTCGGATTTCAAAACACTTTGTTGCCATAAACTTCAAAAACATTTTCCTTATTACTTTTTATTTATTTATTTATTTATTTTAGTTACCTAAGTCAGTTGCGATTACACGAGATTTTAGGGATTCTAATTGATTCCTTTTTGAATTGGGATTTGACAGGATCCAATCAGAGCAAAGGCTAACGGTTACTTGTGGGTGAAGAAGCTATCACACGATGAAAAAGGAAACGTCCCCTCATTTCTCGGATGACGTGGCCTCACCCCATTTAACCCTTCATACCTTGCATTTAATGCACTCTTTCTCTTTCCACTCATTTTGCCACTATAAAAACCCAAATACCCCTTCATTATAAGCAAACTATACTAAAGGCAGGTTATCTTCCCAGCTGCCCCCAAAATCAATTATGCAAGCTCGTAGCATATCTTCAAGTGTTTGTGTCGTCCTTTCCGACTGTCCATCTGTCTGGGGATGATACGCAGTACTTAACAAGAATTTAGTACCAAAATGCTTCTGAAAATTCTGCCAGAAATGTGAATTGAAACGACTATCTCTATCATAAATTATTGAAGTTGGCACTCCATGTTGTCTCACTATTTCTCTCGTATAGATCTCGGCTAATTTTGATACTTGATAATCTTCTCGGATCGGGATGAAATGAGCCGACTTCGTTAATCTATCAACAATAACCCATATGGAATCATATCCTCGAGGAGTCCGACGCAACTTTGTAATGAAATCCATAGTGTCTTCATCCCATTTCTTCAATGGTACCGGCAACGGTTGTATTGTTCCATACGGTTTTTGGTGATTGGCTTTTACTTGAAGGCATGTCAAACAATTCTCCACAAAACGTCCTACATCTCGCTTCATACCGGGCCACTAATACTACGGCTTTAAAGTATGATACATTCGTGTACTACCTGGATGAACCGAATATCTGGTACAGTGAGCATCCTCTAGCAACAACTGTCTCGCTTCACCACGTTTCGGAACCCAAACTCGCTCTTGAAAAGTCTTGATTCCTTGCGCATTTTCTACTAGTTTCTCCACATACCGATCATTCTTTCTTTCATTAAATCGTTAGCCTCTCTTTAACATCTGCGTATCACCTCTGACAATCGACTCACAACTCCCATGAGCCGATACAACTCGAATAGGTGGTTCTTTCCGACTCAGTGCATCCGCCACCACATTAGCTTTACCGGGATGGTAAAGTATTTCACAATCATAATCTTTTAACAGATCCATCCACCTTCTTTGTCTCATATTCAGCTCTTTTTGATCAAATAGATATTTTAGACTTTTGTGATCTGTATAAATCTGGAACCGCACGCCGTAAAGATAGTGTCGCCACATCTTCAATGCAAAGACTATCGCTGCTAATTCTAAATCATGTATTGGGTAAGTTTTCTCATGTGGTTTGAGTTGTCGAGATGCATAGGCAATTACACGTCCTTTTTGCATTAACACACATCCGAGACCACTTAAAGAGGCATCGCTATAGAGAACAAAGTCTTCCCCTCCTTGCGGTAAGGCCAACACCGGAGCTTTACACAAGTAATCTCTCAATTGTTCAAAAGCTGACTGTTGCGCCTCAGTCCAGTGAAACTTCTCTGTCTTCTTTGTTAATTTGGTTAGGGGTATAGCTATACGAGAGAAATTTTCAACAAATCTTCGATAGTAACCCGCTAACCCCAAAAAGCTACAAACCTCCATCGGACTCTTTGGCGGCTCCCAATTCATTACAGCCTCGATCTTTTCCGGATCCACCTTTATACCATCTTCGTTTATCACATGGCCAAGAAATTGAATTTCCCGTAACCAAAATTTACACTTCGAAAACTTCACATATAACTTCTCTTTACGAAGAAGATCTAACATTTGTTGTAAATGAAATCTATGCTCATCTCGACTCTTCGAGTAAATCAAAATCTCGTAGATAAATACAATTACGAATTTATTGAGAAAAGGACGACAAATTCGATTCATTAAATCCATATAAGCAGCTGGAGCATTAGTCAAACCGAACGGCATGACTAAAAACTCGTAATGACCATACCTCGTGCGAAAAGTCGTCTTCGGAATATCAACTTCTTGTACTCTCAATTGATGATAACCGGATCTCAAAGCAATCTTTGAAAAATACGTGGCTCCTTGTAGTTGATCAAATAAATCATCGATCCTCGGCAACGGGTAACGGTTCTTTATAGTAATTTTGTTGAGCTCTCGATAGTCTATACACATTCTCATAGAACCACCTTTCTTTTTCACGAAAAGTATAGGCGCACCCCACGGAGACGAACTCGGACGGATAAATCCAAGTTCCAATAACTCTTGCAACTGTCTCTTTAATTCTTCCATCTCAGACGGTGCCAATCGGTAAGGTGGTCGAGTTACCGGCTTCGCCACCGGTATGACATCGATCACAAATTCAACCTGCCGACTCGGTGGTAAGCCTGGAAGATCATCTGGAAATACATCGGGATAATCTCCAACCACTTCTACTTCTTCAATTTTGGAAAGTTTTGATTCGGCACTAATCACATGTGCCATAATCATTTCACCTCCTCTTTCTATATATCTCCGAGCTGTTGCTAATGATACTATCGGTACCTTTCGAGAATGTCTTTCACCTCGTATAAGATTCGGGAACCACTCGGTGTTTTTATGGAAAGTGTTTTCTCATGACAATCCATATGACCTCTATTGTCATCTAACCAGTTCATCCTGACTATTACATCAAACTCATAATTTGTAATCGGCTTCAAATCGATAAGGAATGTAACCCCAAAGATCTCAAGTCGACATTGTTTATACTGACTCTTTACAAAAACAAATCTCCCATCTGCTATATCTACTATCACTTTCTCATATAAATCAACTAACGAAATATCTCATTTAGAAGCAAAAGACTCCGATATAAAGGACACAGATGCACCAGAATCAAAAAGTACTCGTGCTTGAGAAGAGTTCAAGCTAAAAATACCTGTGATAACATCGGTCCGATCTCGAGCCTCCTCCATGGTCATCTGAAAAGCTCGAGTTCTAACATTCCCACCACCTCTATCTCTTCTATCACCTCGATTATCACCTCGTCCCGCCCTCGGAGTCTTGCAGCGTGAATCGGTTCTCAGCTTCGGGCAATCCGGGCGAATATGACCGCTTTCTACGCAATTGAAACACACACGATTTTTCTCTAAACAATCTCGAGCCATGTGCCCTGTCTTCCCGAACTGATAACACATAAGGGACAGGGTGCTCGCATCACAATCTCCAGAAGGTTTCCGACGACACCTTTCACACCATTTACTCTCCACCTTCCTCGAATCACCTCGAGACTGATAACTCGGGACTGGCTGTTTTTGGAAATTACCTCCCGATTTTCCTTCCCACTTCCTTTTCTGACCTCCACTATCTTTGTCCCCCTTTTTCTCATCATCTTGCCTCCGCAATTCTTATTCTCGAGATTTGGCTACCTCGACAATCTGCTGGTAAGAGGTAAAGCTTGAACTCTGTAAGAACTCTCGTATCTGGGTCCTCAGTCCCCTCCGCATCAATCAACTCTTGTAAAGATGATGTTAACTCAGGCGGTCTCTTGCCTTCGGACTGGCGCCCCAGTCCCGAATCTTGTGGTCCCGAATGCCTGTCTCGGCAATCACCTCCCTCTTTTTCCTTTCCAGAACTCATAATGAGGCTGAAAAGAAATTTAACTCATTTAGCATTCACCACCATAATACTCAATATGGTTGTATAATCAACTCATTCTGTATGCCACCATAATACTCATATATGGTTACATAATTGACTCATTTAGTACACCACGAAGGATAGCTACTCGGGACTCTTTGGGACTTCTCCACCTCATTGGTTTAAGTCTAAACCCATCTCAAGGTTTAATTCTCTTAAACCACAGCTCTGATACCAACTTGTAATACACGGTTTCTCAAATTTAGGATACACTAATAATTTAATTAAACATAAATATTATTACAGTGTAAATCCAAAAGATGAGTAAAAAGTTCTACAAGATTCTATCAAAAGCATAGTTTAAGTTATAAACTATATACAACAAGTGTTTACATCTTTTACACAAAAACCGGGATATCCATAAAGTTTAAAACAACAAGTACAAGTCCAAAGTCCAAGGTCCATGTCTATTTCAGCTAACCCTCCGTAATGTGTTTTCCATGACCAGCACTACCAGAACCTAACACATACAACAATAACAAACATTTTATGAGCTTCAAAAGCTTAGTGAGCAATTAAGGAATAACTTAATTATATAATCCAACTTCACATTTAAGTGAATCTCAAATGACTATCTCAACCTTTAGTGTATCACAAACACTACTACTCTTTAATTCAAATACTCAATATTTGATTTACTCAATCAATCCAACATGGTAAATTTTGATCTACAATGAACATCTCAATAATATATATATATATATATATATATATATATATATATATATATATATATATATATATATATATATATATATATATATATATATATATATATATATATATATATATATATATATATATATATATATATATATATATATATAATATAAAATTCATCTAATAATAACTACTCACCTGAGGTTGAATCGATACGTGGAACTCCAGAACCTCGTGCTTGATCCTGTCTAGCTTTAGCTGTAACACAACAGCTAAATTTCAATACTCAAGTCTCTTAATAACCTCAATCACAATTAATATCGACAATAAATCCAGAAATTAGCATCATATAGTGAAGTTATAATCAAACAACAATAATAGCACTCTAGTTATAACTACCTACTTCACCACTTTGACCCATTCAAGATCATAAACACAACAACAAGCATATCACTAACTCGGGTCTAAGATTAAACTCTTTGTACACTTACTAATCTAACAATTTTGCTCTAACATCATCAATTCACAGGTGGGTCATCGAGACCACATGAAACTACCCCAAATCAAACCACCCAACCATTGAAATGAAATCAAAATCGAAGAGGATTACCTTTTAAGCTCAAAGCATCAATCCCTAGCTTCAATTCGTGAACAATAAGCTTTAATCTCGACTTAGAAGGGTTGAAATCAATTTTCTAGGGTTTTGGAAGGGTTTTGTTCGGAATCGATTTAACCCAAAATGAAAGAAACCCGCATATAAAAATCAAGTATGCACCGTAAACCGACTTGGGTTCATTTCCGCAAATTCACGTTTTTACTCTAAGGTGCAGCACGGTCCGGTTTTATCCAACCCGACCCGGGTTTTGTCGAACACGACCCGGGTTCATCAACACGACCCGGGTTGCTGTTTTTCCATTTTCATTTCAGCCCGACTCGACCCGTGTCATAAAACTCGACCCGGTTTCACTTTTCAAGAATTTAATTTGTTTCTTTTAACCATTTTAACATCCTACTTCTCCTAGATAGGTTTCTAAACATCTTAACTCGTGTTTTAACTCATCTAATCTCATTTATATTAAAATTAACACAATTCTACCATAATTTAAAGTTACGGTATTACATATCACGCTATCAGGAGGCACAAAAGATTACCAATCAACAGATGAAGATACTTTTCTCTCAAACAACTTAGATAATTTGAAAAGACATAGCTCCTCTCCTCACACTAGTTAGTCGATTACATGGTGCTCCGAAGTCTTCCCAGCCTTCATCATAAGGGGGAGACTTGAATCGACCAACTGGAGGAATCTCAATCACCTTCGTACCAACTGCAACAATCATGCCAGTAACCACATTCGCACCAGTCACACAATCAACAACAACCGCTCCAACATCCATACCCATGTTCGGATTCACTTCAGCTCCCTCCACAACTATTTCCACCACTACACAAGTAAGTACAAACCCATTAACTTGGGGAAAATCAACTTCTAAACCCACAACATCCGAATCCACTTCGAGCATAATCAAAAGAATTTCAAGTGGAGTAAAGATTGGAGCCAGTTCTGCCCCATCCACATCAGCTACAACAACTACATCCTCTCGCATTCCTCCATCAGCTGGCCCCTTTTTTGACAAAGGAAAGAAGATTGCAGAACAGCGTTCCAAGTCCCAAAAGAAACAATAGAAGGCTGAAGAGTATGACCAACTGAGGCATCTTTATGCCATTTCCCAGAGTCGCATGGGAAAGAAGGAAGAGATGGGTCCAGTTAACAAGGTCTTGACATTTGAAACTATGATGTCATTGGTCTTCACAAATGTTGAAGTTTTTGATCGAGTGCCCTTGATATCGTACTCAATCGAAAACACAACAGTCCTTCAGTTGGACATACCTTACAATCTGAAGCTATTCACATCAAACGTTTACGACATTCAGTTTGATCCATCCGAAAAGAAGAAATTTCAAGAGCAGAAGGCTAGGTTTCATGCGAACCTGAGCAAAGATCAAACTAATGTCTGGTCGTGTTTAAAGATTGCGGGTATCGATAGGATAGAACTGGGTGAAACTAGACTCTGAATCACGGTGCAGATCATGTCATGGTGCGATTTGGATTGTATCGAATCGATGAACAAACACCCGACATAAAGAGATCCGATTGTAAATCCTCGACAGCTGAACATGAGAAAAATCTTTTTAACAAAAGTTAGGAGAAATTGAAGTTGATTTCTAGTTCTGAATCAGGCCCAGTAATTCATCGAACACTTGGCATGCGCTAAGTTGTTTCTACTTTGACTTGTATCTTAAAGTGAAACTTTGCCAAAACATCCTCAAATCACGTCCATACGGATCTGAACTTTGGAATTGGTAAATCGTTTAAGATTGATGGGGGCTATCTTCAAGATTCATAGAAATCAGTGCATTTTCGGTTTCACATAAATCAAACCCGTGCAAGCCGCCTTAAATTCACAAAACCAACACAGGGCATATCCAAAAAAATCTAATTGGCGTATTATAAGGAGTCATATCATATGTATAAGTAAAATTATACATTGATACCCTTATGGGTATTTTATAATTTTAATTAATTAATAAAAATTCAAACTTTACATATTTATACCAATTAATATCAGCCATATGATTTTTTTTAAAGGGTCCAGATTTGGTCTCAAGATCTCAACTTAATTTTTCACCTCAAATGATCAGCCATATATATATATATATATATATATATATATATATATATATATATATATATATATATATATATATATATATATATATACCCGCGCGTTGCGCAAGAATTAAATTGTATAGTAATATAACATTGCCAAATGTAAAGTTTTGAAGATAAATTAGTAAGTGTCATAAAGTATAAAATAATATTTGTTATAGAAATTTAAAAAATTAATATAAAGGCTTTCCAATATTGATGTATAATTTTGGTGATGCTTATTTGAGTATATTGTATCAACATGATTGACATTCCAAACAACATCAAATTGCAATTATTACTTTCACACTCGATTCAACTATATTAAAATTCTTAATGACATAAAACTTATTCTTAAAAATAACTTTATATTTCTTTATATGGTTCTTCATTTTGAAAAACTATATTGATTTATGAAAATATCAAGGTAGTAGATATGTATCATGATCTATTTACTAACAATCATATGGTATTAATATATAAATAGGAATTAAAACTTTTTCATTTGAGATTCTTTTTAAACATTAAATAAGATAATCATAAGCCAAATGAAATATTTACAAAATCAGTAGACTTGTTCTGATTATATTTATCTATCATTGAAGGCAAAACATTATGTAACGTATATTGTTACTATTCCTTTGTTGAATGTCTTTTATTTCAACAAATATGTATCCATCATAAATAATAGGGTTAGTGATCCAAAATGGCAACCAATAATACAGAATTTACTTATTAGGTCACTGAAGTTTTAATTACATCCAATAGGTCACTGGACTTTTAATTTTTGTTTTAAAATATCATTGTCTCTAATTTTAACCATCATTTTCTGGTTCACGCGGCACCTCCATCTATGCCAACCAGGCGTAAACCATTTTCCTCAACTCATCAATAGTTTTACCATCTCGAGCAGGTTCAAAGCTTATCCACAATCTCACCACAGTCGTACCACCTCAACCATACTCCCAAGACTCTCCTCCTCTGATACCCAATCCGCCTCCTGTCGCTACTACTCTCTTCGCCGGAGGGCAACAACTAGGCATGAGGTCTCATCACAGTAGTTTTAACCGATTAAAATTGAAAACAATGATATTTTAAAACCAAAACTAAAAGTTTAGTGACCTATTGGGTGCAAAATTGAAAGTTTAGTGGCTTATTGAGTGCAATTTTGAAAGTTCGGTAACCTATTGAATGCAATTAAAACTTTAGTGACCTAATATGCAAATTTTATTTTATTGATTGCCATTATGGATCATTAACCCTAAATAATATTTACATGTAGCAATGTACAACGCTAAGGGAAAAGGAAAAGAAAATAATCACCAAGATTATCATGATTAGCTCCTCTTTTGATTTTCCTTTCTAATATTTGTTTATTTATTTAAATTAAAGCATCGAACATAAACTAACGATAGATTAAGGAATTAAAAATACATAAAATCAGCCATGCATTAACCAACCATGATATTGTCTTAAAAAAGTCCAACTTAGATTGGTGTAGATTTTGAACATGTTGGCATTGGTTTTTAGTGATGTTATGCTTATTTGTTAAAGTTGCTCACATTTAAATGTATCATTATTTAGAAAGTTTAATTAGTTAATACATAAAGATTTTCAAAATTTGAAACCTTTAAAATTTTTTAAACTTTCAAATTTCCGGATTTTCAAAACTCAATTTCCGGATTTTCAAATTTTGAAAACTTTGAAATTTTTGAAATTTTCAAATTTTGAATATTTTGAAATTTTGAAAATTTGAAAGTTTTCAAAATTTGAAAATTTGAAAGTTTTCAAAATATTCAAAATTTGAAAATTTCAAAAATTTTAAAGTTTTCAAAATTTGAAAATCCGGAAATTGAGTTTTGAAAATCCGGAAATTTGAAAGTTTAAAAAATTTTAAAGGTTTCAAATTTTGAAAAATTAGTTTCCTTTTGTTTTTTTCATGTCAATTAGGGTTAGTAAAGATGTGAATATCTCTTTTAAGAATAAAAATATATAATAGAAGTCGCTTTATTTCCAAAGTATAACAAATTTTGATTTATTTTATAATCATTCATTTGTTTCACTTTTATAGACAAATATCCTAACAAAAGATCTTTGATTTACTTTAGACATCAATCAAGATATTTGAATTACATAAGACATCAAAAAGATTATAATGTATGGACATTTCCATCTGTCTATTAACAGTAAGCCAACAAATCTTAAACGGAAGCTGAAACTAAAGAGTTTTCCCTATTATAATAATATATTTCTAATTATTTTATCAGTTTAACTGATAAAAATACTTTTTTTTAACAGCAGGAAAAATATAGCAATAAGAACCACTCCAGCGGGAAGCTGAAGCAAAACAGAGTCAATACAGCAGAAATAATCCGATTACCCTAACCAAAGCCTAAACAACAATGTACTTGCTAACAAAACAGCTAACCTTACAGCAAGAGAACCAAAAGACTAAAAAAGCAACTCACTATGCAACCAAAATTAGAACATTAAAGAATCAGAAAGCAGCAGCCACGACCTAACTACAAACTTAAATTGAACCACATGCACCACTAAACCACGCATTTATAAGCACCGGGGGTAAAATCGACCAACCCCGCCACAGGCTAAAATTGCAGCACCACCACCTTTGACAGGAGAAACCCTTAAATAACTAAATCCCAACATGCCAGAAGACCTTTAATTGCAGCAGCACCGATCTTGAGCATAAATACCAACAAAAAACAAAACATCTCCAATTGGACTTTGTCGGGAATGGCAACGAACTTTGCAAACTCCAAATAACTCAGAAAAAATTCCAGAAAACAATTTGAAAGCTTTGTCTTCAGTAACACCACCACAAATCAACACCATAAAAATACCAGGGGGTATAAACGAACAGGACCCACAATTTTGCGTCATTCACAACCACAATCTAAGATGACCACACATTGTGACAGACCATTAAAGCTTTAGATGGACCAAACAACGAAACCAAATTATTTCAATAGATATATTCAATCTAAGAACACCAGAAGGCAGCAGCACCAGACAAAACACATGAAACCAAGCAACTAAGGCATCAAATACAACGGACCTGTCGCCCTTTAAAACCATTTCAAAACTTTTTTAGTAAAGAAGCCAGGGGTATTTTCCTCCAGCAATCAAAAACCACCATGAAACCATACAATAGACTATAGAATCTTTAAAGACATAACAGAATTGAAGGCCGCGCAACTTCCTTGAATGAAAACTTGAGAAGGAGAGAGTCACTACGACCTTGTTATACCGGATTACCAACATTATCAGTGGCCACAGAGAGATTCAGAAACAGTACATACAAATGAAATTCCCAAAAACTTGTTAATAATTCTAAAATTATTATGAACCTTACGGATGCATACAAATATTATAATATAGGACAAAAAACAACAATAACATGCAGTGAGAAGCCATTGAAGTGTCTAATTTGATCCGAGCTTGTTGTTCTCTCTGTACAAATGTAAAAGGAATACAAATAATAACCAAATCTTTGCCGATATACAGGCAATGTTAACAATTAAAAATAAAAAATATCACTTATCTTCCGTGTTTGTTTTCGAATTTACCTCATAATCTTTTCATTACTGCATACCAAAATCGAAATAATTGGATCGAAATACCTAGATCGAGAGATATAGAGAGTCATGATGGTTGGTGATGCCTGCAGTGAACGATCGAGTGAGAGGTGCGATGAGCGGTGTGATGGTCCTTAGAGGTGTGACGGTGTTAGATCTTGTTGTTGTTGTCGAGTAATCATATAGCAATCCCGTATCTTGTAGTGAGGACGACGAAATCGTGGCAGGGAACGATTGGTGTATCGGCGGTGATGATGGTCGAGCATAATCAACGGTGCTGATGGTGGAGTTGAAGCATAATCTGTGGCGATGAATGGTGAAGCTATATCATTGATGTTTTCTGGTGGTGGAATGATGTTGTGAGCAGGCTTGGATGACTGGAATAAGGGGGAAAGAATGGGGAAAGGAGAGAGGAGTTTATGACTTCAAATGTAAACCAGTAGTTGGTGGGATATTTATGGGAGAACACGCCAAGACTTTAGGTATTCATGGGTTGCAGGATTTCAAAATTTTCAGATGTAATTTCAAAATTTTAAGTTTTAAAATTTTAGCCGCTCAAAAACCACATGCATCCATAACTTGTACAGTCTTAAAAATTAAGACATTGTGCATTAAGACACTTGTACTATATGTATGCTTTATATAGTATCATAGATATATATATATATATATATATATATATATATATATATATATATATATATATATATATATATATCGGGTGAAATAAGAAGAATAATTTTGGTTAGGAGCGTATGAAATAATCTCGGCCATTAGACACACAAACATATATACAAACATACATACATACATACATACATACACACACACACACACACACACACAAACACACACACACACACACACACATATATATATATATATATATATATATATATATATATATATATATATATATATATATATATATATATAGTCATCGATAAAACTACAATGTTTTGAAATTCTCACAAATTTAAACTATATATACGCAAAACAAAAAATATACTTACAACATAGTGGAGTTCTCACCACTTTATAACTATGTATAGCCAAAAGAAAAATAAATCTAGGATATGATAGAGCTCTCATGCATATGTTCTAGATAACAAAAAATAGATGAGAAACAATTTTGAGTAATGAAATGTGGCATAGTTCTTGTATAGGCAAGATTTTCTAATTGACCAAACAAAATTAATTAGCATAAGATGAAGAATTGTAAGTTAGAAATGAATATTTAAGTTGTATAAGTTGAAGAGTTAGGAGTTTAAAATGAATATGGCCTCCATTATAAAAGTTATATATATATATATATATATATATATATATATATATATATATATATATATATATATATATATATATATATATATATATATATATAACTTTTATAATGGAGGCCATATTCATTTTAAACTCCTAACTCTTCAACATATACAACTTAAATATATATATAATCGATAAAATTGAATCATAATAAAATACATCTAGAGCACAAGTTATTACATGATATAACATCAACAATTCAGAAATTGGCAAAATAGGAGCCCACAAACACAATCTAACTGGTTGTTGAAACACTTAGGAGGTAAGCATAAGCAAAACCACAAGCCTCTCTATCACACACTAACTATTCACAAATGTTAAAAATGGTAAGGCAACGATATAGTCAGGGCCTTATACATCCTACAGATTTATAATTCGTTATGCATCCTACAGATTCACAATTCCTAAAATATCTAATGACATTTCTAATGAGTGGTTTGCTGTTATTTCTATATATAATCTCATCAAAAGAGAGAAAATCGCAATCATTAAGATTCTCTATAATTTCTATTCATATATGTTATATTGTGATTTGACTAGAGAGAAATTTTTTGAAACTACAAAATAAGCTTTATTTTTATCTTCTCTAATAACAATAAGGATTAACTGAACTCTCAGATACTTGGTTGTGTTAACCCCCTTTTGGTAGTGTATATAGTGATGTAAAACAACAAGCAAATGGAAATCAATTTTGCGAATGTCTGTATAGATGAAATTTTAGAGGTTTTAAACAACTTATTTTGATATATATACTAGATCTGTAATATCTGGAATATCACCAACTTTCTCATTATCATCGGATATTTTTGATAACATACTTATTTGATAAAGCAATAAAAAGAGATGATGCATTCAATCCATGTTCCTAGTTAACGGATAGTGCTATGGCTACCTCCCATTTCTTACTATACCCCCTGATTTGACATATTGATTTGTTTTATCTTAATTTCGTCTTTTATTGTCTTTTTCTTTATTATTATTATTATTATTATTACTATTATTATTATTATTATTATTTTTATTATTATATTAAATTTATTATTATTATTATTATTATAAAGAAACGGATTTGATGTTTTGTTTTGGAATCTTATTACGTTATATATATATATATATATATATATATATATATATATATATATATATATATATATATATATATATATATATATATATATATATATATATATCGCATTGTACAACGATTTTATATATCTGTCTATATCAATTTGATACGACTGAATCGTATGACAAGTTTTCAAACTGACCAGGTATGTATTTTTGCTAGATATTTTTCAAACTGAATCGTATGGCAAGTTTTCAAACTGTACATTTGTGTTATTTTTAATAGATATTTTTGCTATATGACTAAAAATGGACACATGTGGTTAAGTAAATCAAAAATAGAAATTTATTAACAAAACTTTTATGCAGTTGATGATATATTAAGAGGTTAGGATAAATAAGGAAAACAAAACTTTTACAAGGAGCGTATCCAATGCCTCATATTTTATCCAAACTTGTGCGTGCATACAAATCAGAACATTCTGTTGAATGAGAAACATTGTATACTGCTCGAATAAATACTTATGCTAGTTATCCAGATAACGCACCACACAATTGTAATACTAGACCATTTACAATATCTGATTAATATGACAAAATTTGCTTTAGTATTATTATTTATTTGGTATTTTTTTATACAATCGTTCGAATTTGACATAACTGTTTTGATATAATTTTATAAATTTATAAACGTCGTTCGATGTGTCGTAATTAATAAAAAACTATTGTTTTATTGTTCTTAAAACATAAAAATAATATTTGATTCTAGCATGGCTCGCTGATTTTGCGATCGTAATACTAGACCATGTTTAATCAGCGAGACACGCAATTGTAATACTAGACCATGTTTAATTTGCGATTCACCTTAAATTCTAACATGGCTCGCTGATTTGCTAGTACATTTCACATCAATCTTTCATGAATTGTAGATAAAACTGAATCGCAAATTAAATGAATATCATGAATGATAAGCTAGTACATTGTCTTGGAAAATGTTTATTATGTGTTCGTGGACTTCGAATCACTACCTTAGCATTTATTTTTTGGGATTATGGGATAAGTAGGGCCATATGAATATATGTTACCTCTCATGATGTCATTTTACTCGATAACTCTAAATTTTTTTACATCATTTTAGTCATTAACTCTAAATTTTCTCTAATAGAGCAAAATTAATTTACTTTTAGATATTAAAAAATATATTATTAGCACAATGACATTGTTGTGCTCTTTAGGAAAAATATGAAGGGAAGGAATATGTGAGAT
This sequence comes from Cichorium intybus, assembly GCA_023525715.1. NCBI lineage: Eukaryota > Viridiplantae > Streptophyta > Magnoliopsida > Asterales > Asteraceae > Cichorium > Cichorium intybus. The sequence goes on along the minus strand of CM042011.1, from coordinate 142,495,194 downwards.
TCACAAATATTTATATGGTCTGTGTATATGCAATTATATATTTAGGGCGTGTTCGGCAAAATTAGCTGGTAGCTGGTAGTGGATAGCTGTAAGCAGTTAGCGGTTAGCTGTAAGCTGGTAGCGGTTAGCGGTTAGCTGATAGCTGTGATCTTTTATTACTGCAGAAGTGTTCGGCAAAAGCAGCTGTTAGCTTTTAGAAGTATAAAATAATATAAAAATCAAAAGCCAAACGCTAAACGCTCTCAAAAGCTACATGAAATAGCTTTTGGATTATGAGCGTTTTGTTAAAAGTAAAAGCTAAAAGCTTTTGCTGCCGAACGAGGTTTTTTCATTTTTTCAAGCGTTTTCCTAAAACCTAAACGCTAAACGCTCCCAAAAGCTGCGTGCCGAACACGCCCTTAGATTATCAAATATAATATGCGTATTTATTTTCCCAGCAAGAGAAGATTATATATATATATATATATATATATATATATATATATATATATATATTACTACAAAGTAGTTCGTCTCTTTCTCTCTCACGCACTCTCTCTCTTTCGAGAAGGCGATTGCAGAGAACACACAGTACTGTAAAGAGCAACAAAGAGAAAGAAAAGGGAAGAGACATAGAAAGAGAAAGAGGAAAAACGACAGCCAAGGTCAAGAATTCAAGAACTACGACAACGATATCTCTCTTTCACACCCCTCATGATAGAGGTTACTACTGTGTATATGCTTTACAATTTCTAAAATTCGACAGTTTCTGGTTTATTCTTTCTGTAATTGTATCGAATTTCACAACGCTTGAAGAGGCATCCCTGTGATGCTTTCTCCTTTACCCCTTTTTTGTCTTTAAACCGATCTATGTATGCGTCTTGATTCAAGATTGCGTCCATGATGATGGTATTGATATGGAAGTAGCGAGATTCCAAGAGCAGCTGCATAACAAGAACAAATTCTCTTTGAATTCTATGTCACAAGATTATATCTTTAATTTTTCACATGGGTTTGAAAGACCATCTCAAGATCAACAACAGCAGAATCACATCGCGCATCAGATCCGAAGGGATAAGTTGAGGGTGCAAGGTTTTGAGCCACCACCAGCTTCATTGGTGGGACTAGAAGAAGATGAGGGAGCTGGTGGAGCCGGTGGGCTTCCTGCTGTCTACGAGACCGGTGCTGGGATGTTGTCGGAGATGTTCAATTTCCCATCAGGAGGCCCAGCCACCGAATTGCTCGAGAATCAAATAAACTACCAGCATCAACGAAATCAGCGGCCTTCCGCCGGCGGAGATTGGTATGGTAACAGTGCTCAAGCCATGCAGCTTTTCCTGATGAACCCATCACATGATTCTCCTTCTTCACAATCTTCTTCTCACCACCGCCATAATCCTTCTACTTCTTCTTCAACACTTCACATGCTTTTGCCAAACACTGTCCCATCTTCTAGTTCTACCCTTCATCATCAACATAGCTTTGGTAGTACCTCAGGTTCTGGGCAAGGTCAATTTGGTCCATCCACACAATTCGCTTGGGTACCTCCTGGGGGTACCACCCACGAAGGTGGCGGTGGTGGTGTCGATAGCCATGGGCTTTCTTTATCTTTATCTTCTACTTTACAGCACTTGGAAGCAGCGAAAGTTGAGGAATTAAGAATTGGCGACGATCCAGCTTCAGCAATGTTGTATTTTAATCAAGCAGGCGGTGGTGGAAGTGATCCATATCGGAATTTTCAATTGCACGGAGGAGGAGGGGTTATGGGTCCAACCCACCATCCAATTCATGTCGGGTATGGATCCTCTTCATTAGGTGTAGTGAAAGGTTTAAGGACTTCTAGATATGTAAAGGCAGCTCAAGAATTGCTCGAAGAATTTTGTAGCGTTGGAAGAGGTCAGTTCAAAATAAACAAATCTTCAAAAAATAACCCGAATAAGAATCCGAGTAACAGCGGTGGCGGTGGTGGTGGTGGTGCATCTTCTGCTTCCTCAAAAGATCTCCATCCTTTGTCATCTGCTGAGCGAATTGAACATCAAAGACGAAAAAGTAAACTCCTATCCATGCTTGACGAGGCAAGTTAATCTCTCTCTCTCTCTCTCTCTCTCTCTCTCTCTCTCTCTCTCTCTCTCTCTCTCTCTCTCTCAAGAAAATTATGGGAACCAATAATTGAATCTATATTATTTTCAAATTCTACCAAGGCGAAAAAACACTCCGGTGACCATGGAGAAAAGCCGGCTACAAAAAATAGAGTTCACCTGACAGAATAAACAGTGTTTTCTACAATTCTTTTTTACTGTTCGATTATCATAATATCTTGAGTTCTTGACATAAGATCTTAATTTGAGAAATCTTGAGATAATACATATATATCATTTAATAAAACTTCTGTTGTCTTTTTCTCAATGCGTCGACTAATATTCAACCATGAATTCCAACGACTTACATATCAACGTCATCGTTGTAATAAAGTATTAGATAGGCTTAAATTATAGCTGGTCTATATAGATTCTTATTTTTTTCCAAGAACAGCTTTAAAATTTTTAAAAGGAAATCTATTTCATCACCACTACAATGTCTTGACGTATGCTACGACTTAAGTTATTAAAATATGGAAATCTTGTTAATGTATTTATTTAATGTCATTGCACAAACAGGTATCGACATATTACGAAGTACGTCTGTTCACGTGTCTATATATAATAAAACAAATCTACAGAAAGTAAATCATGTTGCACTAATCCCACAATTTAATGATGAACAATCGAATTTAATATACAAGACAACATCAGTTCTTTGATTTGGTCACATAGTGTGTTGTTGAAAGAATTACAATAGTTTGTTTTTGGTTTCAGTATTATGTGATTAGAGTTAATGGACGAAAATAACAATTGAAACCAAAAGCAGGTGGATCGGAGATACAATCACTATTGCGAACAAATGCAAATGGTGGTGAATTCATTTGACTTGGTATTAGGTTTTGGTGCCGCAGTTCCATACACTGCACTAGCACAAAAGGCAATGTCTCGACATTTCCGGTGTCTAAAAGATGCAATCGCGGCCCAATTGAAGAACAGTTGTGAGTTATTAGGCGAGAAAGACGCGGGTTCTTCGGGGGTGACAAAAGGAGAGACACCGAGGCTTAAATTGTTAGAACAAAGTTTAAGACAACAAAGGGCATTCCATCAAATGGGGATGATGGAACCAGAAGCTTGGAGACCTCAAAGAGGTTTGCCTGAACGGTCTGTCAACATTTTAAGAGCTTGGCTTTTTGAGCACTTTCTACACCCGTAAGTCTCCCTTCTTACTTACTTCTATGAATTATGCATTTAATGTTGAATGTTGATTATCAAAACTCAGGCTTTATTAATCTTTATGGCAAGAAAAAAAAAGTACTGGTGATGGTGGAAATTAAAAAACTCAATGATGAAGTCATAGATAAGAGCGTGTGCTTTAAAAATAGTAAGCGGTGTGTGTGTGTGTGTGTGTGTGTGTGTGTTGGGAAAGCCTTTATGATTGAGAGCGATTAAAGAAAGAAAGCTAAAAAAGCATGAGTATGTGTGGCGGGTGCAGCCTGATGCTGTCTCTCATACGATAAAGCTGATAAAGTGGTCTTTCATTATATGTTTCACTCGATTATTCTTTTTTTTTTTTCGCTAACCCTCTTGGAACCTGATATCATTGACCCAATTTCTTACGTAAAATCACCAATTCAACACATGGAAGTTAATGATGGGCCGAAAAGCATTCCGAAGGTGGGTAGTGCAAGGAAGAATTAATCGTTTTGATTGATTTAAGGGACAGTTTTTGAGGTTTCTCTTACTAAACTTTACATCAAGAAAATGACAAATGATGTAAAGTTTGTGATTGAACAACATGGATGTCGTATATAGCAAATAACACATTTTCATGTGAGTTATGTGAGGTACAATTACGACGTATGATACGTGCATGATCACAGAATCTAACGGCTTATTGTGTGTGTGTGTGTGTGACCTAGTATGTGAGAGAGAAATCTAGCAAGTGATTGTACAGATTGTCTTACGTCCATGCAATAATCCAAAAAGTAAATGGAAAGAGTGCTGAGTAATCAATAAATAAATGATATGTGTACTTAATTAGGTTAAGTTCGGTATATGAAGCAAAATTCATTTACTTTGAAGTGGGGATGCATCATCTCCTGTCGTTTTAATTGGATAAAATCGTTCTCAGGTATCCAAGCGATGCCGATAAACACCTGTTGGCTCGACAGACTGGCCTCTCCAGAAATCAGGTTTGTTCGTGTTCTCTCTCTCTCTCTCTCTCTCTCTCTCTCTCTCTCTTTCTCTCTCATGTACCATATAATAATATATCTCGAGAAAAACACATGTTGTATATATGTATGTATGTTCTTCCATTTTCATCAAAAAAAAAAAAAAACCTCAACAATGATACTATGAAAATGAAGAAAAAGATAACCAAAAGTTGCATGGGATCTTGCATTGCATGATATGTGAGTTTTTCATTCTTTCTTGATTTCATTGAATCTTTCAACAAAACCTGCTTGATTTTTGTAGAAATTTACGGATGTGAGAGCGAGAGATGTGTAATTTTTCATTTTCGAGGATTCTTTCTTTTCCCCCACCTGCACTCTGGAGAAACAATAAATAAAACTGTGTACATGAAATATAGAAGCAGTTGTAGGTCCTTTCTCGTGCTTTCTTTGTCTTTAATCATTTTCCATTTGTCCTCTCTCTCTCTCTCTCTCTCTCTCTCTCTCTCTCTCTCTCTCTCTCTCTCTCTCTCTCTCTCTCTCTCTCTCATATTTATGCTTTTAATTCATTTTCCCATCAATGTCATCCAGTACAACGTCTGTGTGTGTATATATATTTTGGCCTTATATATTAAATTAAATGCATGATGGTGGCCATTTTGTAACTACCATACATTATTTATCTAAAAGCTATTTAAATATTATTTTTTGCTTGATTTCATCAGGTTTTACAAAAACTAATCTTAACTGTAATCATGCTAATTACAAAAATATAAAATTACACCGACAATTGGTGTGAGTGTGACATACTACCGTCATTAATGCGTGTAGTTAAGTTAATTAACATTTTAATTTTGTTGGTCGTTTAACATCAACCTTATTTAGCAAGCAAATCTCATAAATTTGTTGTCTACATCAAACTGATTAACAAAACACGAACAAAAAGACACATTGAGAAGTTACTTTCAAATAGTTGTACATCAAAATCAAAATAATAATATAATACTCATTTTTGTAAGATGATCCGATTCTGATCTATAATGAAACCTAAAGAATGCATGCAATACTGCTAACATGAATAGTGCACAGCTAATTGGAAGTACGTACCCTTGGCTTTATCAGAAGTCAGAACAAAATGACAGTCCATCACTAAGGTCCCATTCATTGTACTCCTTTTATAATGATGATGGTATACTACTATACCATATGTCTTAACCTTTTGATCACCACATCCCTGTATATAAAAGCTACTTTCATCTCTTCTTTAATTTTCATTTCACATTCATAGTAAAACTTGCATGCATGCAAAGGTAAATTCTGACACCAAGTTAGGGTTCCTAAAAAGACATCAATATTTGAGTGCTACTCTTTGGTTAATATATATTTAGGATCGATAAGTTTAAGAATGTTTTGTCTAATGTCTTACTGGTCCTGAATAAAATTTCATTGTTAAAAGAGCAATATATTATTCTCCTTTTTTGTTAAGTGTAAAATATTGTAACTCATTAAAAGAGAAGAAGACCTATTAACAGAATGCGGACAAAGAGAGAAACATAAAATGTAATGTAAAATATCAATCAATTAATGTCTTGGAGACCCATGGTGGAAGAGCATAAGAGATGTACCAAGTTTTTTTTTTTTTTTTTTTTTTTTTTCTTCATAAATTCAACTATAGCATGAAGAAGATAGACATATGCAGAAAAGGAAAGATTCATAAAACTCCTTTTTAATTTGTTTACTATTTCAAAGGAAATTTTAATATGATTTGTATATAGAATCAAGTAATTAGCCTTAATTTTAGCTTCTTTATAATAAGACGAATATTATAATGCATAAAATTAGCGATAGCATGATTTTGAAGAACTAATAATTGTGAATATTTTTAATTTGCAGGTGTCAAACTGGTTCATAAATGCAAGGGTCCGGTTGTGGAAACCCATGGTGGAAGAAATGTACCAGCAAGAAAGTAAAGAAGAAACTGAAAACCCTAATCATAGTTCTCAACATCAAGATGAGGATCAAGATGATGACGAAGAAGGTGAAGAACAACAAGAAGATGAAAAAAACACTAAATACCATAATTATCATGATTATGATCAAAATCAGACGAATAATAGCCACCCTCCTCCATCTTCTGCTTCTGCCACCACACAATCTGTAATGCCTCCTCCGCCACCTCATACAGCTACTCCGACACACACCACCACCACAACAACAACAAATACGAAAAGATCCGAAATAAATGACTCTGAAAACGACCCTTCAATCCTCGCAATCAATACACAACATTGTTTCTCGGAGAACCAAGCTGCAGCTGCTATGTCCTACTCGTACTCACCTATATCAAACCCAACCGGCGGCATTACCACCATGGCACCACCATCTGTTTCCCATCCCTTTGATGCAGACACATGCCGACGTGGCAACATGCTTGGTGCTGACTACAGGACCACTACAGGAGACGATGCAGCCGACATTGGGTCAACACTCATACGGTTTGGGACCACTTCGGGTGACGTGTCACTCACTCTAGGGCTACGTCATGCTGGAAACCTGCCGGAGAAGACGTCTTTTTTCAGTTAGGGACATTGGGGGTTTAAATTATTAAGCTTCAAGCATATCATAAAGTACCTGATGGTATAAGTTATTAAATTCTTAATTTTTAATCAACTACTATACCCTAAATCTAGAACAATTTCTTTTTGTTTAATTTTTATCTCTAATTTGAACCTAGTAATTAAAAGAAAGAAAAACATAAATGAATACACTTTTACATTCTGCAATGTTTCATGTTGTGTTCTTGTACCAACAATATAAATGACGTGAGAGAAAATTTAAAACACAATCTTGTTCATACACATGTAATTCTGTAATATCATGTTTATTTCAACTTTAGAGGATAAATTCGTATTTTGTTATCGTTTTACACTCACTCATTGAACGAAACGTAATCATCTGTATTATTACTTTCTCTTGAAATGTCACGCTCACGAGGCTTACACATATAGATATGCAATAATATATATATATATATATATATATATATATATATATATATATATATATATATATATATATATATATATATATATATATATATATATATAAAAGCAAGATTAAGAATCTTGGACAAAATACCAGACAGGACAAAAAAACTATATTTGCTTTCAAAGATCAAGAATCTTGGACAAGCTACCAATTAATGCTGTTAAAACGTCAAAATCTAAAGGTGAGTGTTACTTTGGAAATTTATGATGGAATTTCACCATCAGGTTTCATGGTTGTTTTATTGTTACATTAATGGAAATTGAAATGAGGTAGTGAAAGTGAAAGTTCCAGCAGACTGTCTTTTCACGCTTTGCTTAGAAATAGAGGAAACTAGTTACATTTTGAATTATATTTTCAATAGTAAAGTAAATCAGTAGTAGTTATGGAAAGACTTTGTTGATCTAATATAATTAATATAGCATGATAAAATAACATCTACACGGTAATGTTTTACAAGTTTCAAGTTGCGTATTGTAGAGTTTTAGAAATTCACGGCACATGTGCGAAATGTATTGATCACAATATATAATACAAGGATGTACGGAAAATAAGAAAAGGATAAATACGAAATAACAACTTTCCCATTTTACATTATTTATATAATCAATAAGAGATTTTATGAGATATATCACTAATACCCCCCTTCAAGCAAATGGGTGGTAATGCATAGTCCTCCACGAAAATGCTTGAAATAAAGGTCGTGGAAGACTTTTGGTGAAGATGTCCGCCATTTGAAGCTTATTTGGGACAAACCTACTATATAATCTTCTAGAAGAGACCACTTCACAAACAAAGTGATAATCAATTTCAATATCTTTTGCTTATTTGCGAGATATAGAATTTTGAATTAATAAGGTCAAATTTCACCGTCGCAAAGGATCGTAGGTCAGTCAGGAGGTAATACATAAAATTCTTGAAGTACGCGAGTGACGCACACAATTTTGGTTGTTTATTGGCCATGGCACAATACTCGGATTCACAAATGGAGTAAGAGTTTGTAGTTTGTTTCTTGGCACTAAAAGATGCAAGATTGTCGCCAAAAAAGATGGAATACCCATAAGTGGATGGTCGAGTTTTAAGGCAACGAGCCTAGTACATATCAAAATACCCAAATATATAAAATGTTGGAGAGTGTTGAAAGGATGGAACAAATGAAATTTTCCCTATGACATAGCATATAATTCAATTTAAAACTTGAAAGTGGCCTTGAGAGGAAGAAATTGACTAACATAATTCATTGGATAAGATAAGTATGGTCGCATGATGGTGAGATATGGAAGTACTTCCAAAAAATTACAATATTTGGCAAGCACGGAAAATCCATGTTGTCACTAGAAAAAAGATTTTTCTGGCATGAGGAATAGTCACGAGTATGGAGTCTAGCAAGTCTCATCGAACAAGAACATCATGGGCATACTTGGGTTCACTTAATAATAACCATCAACATTGTAGGAAACTTCAAGGCCTAGAAAATGACTGAGTTGACCCAGATCTGAATAGAAAATTCAATGATTGAGAAAACAATGAATAGTATATGCATAATTGTTTGTAAGAACAATATTGTCAGCAAAAACTAAAAGATACATTGTGCGTGAACTGTTTTTGAAAAAGAAAAAAAAAGTGCCAGCTCAACTACATACAAATCACAGATGAGTGAAGAATGAAGCCAAATATATCTTAAATATGTGATAAATGCCTTTTGACCTTGCTTTTGCGCACAAATGCCACAATCGTGAAGACTACGAGCTAGGATTTCCTTATCGAGTCGATTCTGCATGACAAAGAAATATTGAGAAAACAAAATGTGAATAGGTCAATATTTGTGAGATGAGGAACGACAAGAACATCTGATAATTTGATGTTTTTTTAGAAAGAGATGAATGGCCAACATGGAAGACATGAAGAGTATTACCATTTCCAAAAGTGGCATGTTCTTCTGGCGGATGAAGTGTTGGTGGAATTGAGTTAAAGTAGAAGTGGTCATGTGTGTTAACATACCAAACTAGAGAATTATTTTGACAAGACATTGCGCATGAAATACATCGGTAACGTTGTCATCAATTAAGGGTTTATGGTTTTCGAAAGAGGCTAAATCTGAAATTACTAAGGATAATTACCATATTTTCATTAGAGTTGGCAATAAAGTAGACGACGGTCATGGCCTCGACATCAAGAGGAACCACAATGACTATTGAAGTGGAAACCACAACCTATTCAGTAAGAATAGGAATATAAATTAGTGTCGGAGTATAGATTTTTAATGAGAAGCAAAGGCTGCTTGCGGAACCGTAGACCTATACATGTAATTGAGAAACAATTCGAGAGTGACGAGCATGAAAGCATAGGTGGGGCTTGACAAGCTATTAAGCAATAGAGAAGATTTCAAACTGTAAGACCCGTTCCGCCAAGGCGCGGCCAGGACGGATCCGCGGCGCGACTTGGGAGGGATCTGGATTCGCGAATGATTTTGTATGCGCGGCGCGGCCTTAAAGGATCCGCGGCGTGGTGCGCCGCTAATGTGAAAACCCTAATTCGGATTTGAATGCCTATATAAAGGGTCTCAACCCTAGGGTTCGTGTTTTTGGAAGTTTTCTGGAGTGGAGTCGACTGGTTTCAGCAGAGGCTCTTCGGTTCCAAAGCTTTGAAGATTTTAAGAGTTTTGAAGGAGCAGATACAACGTGGGGAAAGGCTTGTAATCGAGCGTGTGCATTCCTCCGTTTTCCAGAAGCAAGGTAAGAGGATCTACCTTTCTGATACTTCATTTTATCCCGTCTTATGGTGTTATCCCTTGGTTCGTAGTCTTAGATGATTTGTAACAATTAGGGTTTGGACCAAGGACATGCATGGACTTGCATGTCCATAAGGAAGTGACCTTAGGGTAGTTTCAGATCCCAGAAAGGGTATAGAGTGAATCCCTAGCCGATGACTGAACTGATTAAGGGCTAATAAGACTTTGGATTGATACGAGTCCGCGGTGCGGACAGGCTATGTCGGCGATGCGGGTTCGAGTAAAACCCCGTAAGTGTAATGATAGTCCGCGACGCGTAAGAGAAAGGTCGCGCCGCGGCGAGCGGCTGTTTGACCCAAAGCTTATTTTCGACAATGTTGGTTACCAAATGTTGGGTCTGACTTTTAGGCAAGTCTATAGGAGTTTGGTCAGTGCTTGACATGTTGTGTATGTGGGATATAGGTGTGTGGACGAGCTAAGTGGGGATATCAGAGTATATCTGTGCGGTTTCGAATCAGGTGAGTATCCTCACCTTACTATGTGATGTTGCATGTTAGGCATCCTGTATGTTATTTACAATTATACGATTTGCTCTATATCTGTGATTATTTGTTGTTGGCCTCAGTACTGATGCGTTTCCTCTCGTAGCTGTTGTATGACGAGTTGGACTATTGCCTTGTCCCATAGCTGTTGTATTATGGGCTGGGCCACAACCGGGAACCCATAGCTGTTGTATGATGGGTAGAACCTCCCCGTGTCCATAGCTATTGTATGATGGACGCCCGTAGTTGTTGTATGGCGGGTAGGGTCAGGTCATTCTCGAGGACGGGTTGTTTAATATGTGGGCATGTATGGTAATTTGTGGACTCACTAAGCTTTAAGCTTACCCGTTGATTTTATAACATTTCAGGTATTTCAAATGACAAAGGGAAGGGCAAGGCTTGACGGCAGCGCATCGCATACAATAGATTTATTTTAATGAACTATGTTATGATTTTCAAATGTTTCCGCTGTTGGTTTAATAAATATGTCGAACCGTTTTACTTTTTGGAATAAATATTTTGGGACCTTGGTAATAAATGAAATTTTATAAATTTTGAAATTAGGGCGTTACAAATTGGTATCAGAGCCTTGGTTTGAGGGATTTGGATGAACTGTATTAGGAATCCAAACTTAAACTTAGGACTGAGCGATTTTGTTAAGAAAATGTTTTTGGAAGGTTAAATTAAATTAAGGGAAGATGCGATGCGAACAGTCAACCGAGCTCAAGTAAGTTTATGTGATTCCCGATTACTCATGCGAAGGTTGTGTTATGTGATAAAATGTATTGTGCTAGGATGTAAAAATTGCCTGGATAATACTCTGTAGACTGTTTTGTGCCATATGTGCTGCTTTGGAATGTTATGCTACTATTGTTAGGTTGCTCAGTGAATGCTGGTTGGTTATATACAATTAGGATAAGATAGCCTGAGAATTTTTGGTTTGGCCTTACTGGCTGTTCCTTGTTTGGTTGTGACTTTAGGGTAGGATCAGTTATTCAAACGTCTATCTTATTCCCGATTGTGTATGGCTGTGCGTCCGTGAGGCGACTCGACGACGTTAGCAGTAGTTCTTTTAGGCACGTGTGGGAGGGAGAATTAAGTCAATGATTAGGCACCACGGTGTATGATCACAGGATTCATAGGAAGTGGTTTTAGCGTATGTGCGACAATTTAGGAGGATGTTTGATAAACTTGGAACAACGGCGAATAGGTGTGGAAGGTAGTACCAGGCCAGTACTACCGAAAGCACAGGATTCACGCTTGAGTCAAGAGTAGTCAACCAAAGTTCTAGAAAGTCAAGTAGTTGGGTAGATTGGAGTGACCCGGGTATTGATATTAAAACTGCTGCGTATTTCAGAATGGCAGTCACTCGAAGTAACGGTGGGCCAAATGCGGGTGCCTCGAGTGGGGGAGGACCGACTGATGAAAATCTCCGCAACCTGATAACGGAGGAGGTCTCGCGAGAAGTGTTGGCTGCGATACCTCAGTTCTTTGGTACTATTAAAGCTTAGCTATGGGCAATGCTCGAGGAGCGACTGGCTACTCAGGGCTCGTCAAGGGCCAGAGATGCAAGCTATAAGGACTTTTCGGCTTGTTCACCTCCGATGTTCGATGGGGGCAGGGATCCGATTGTCAGCATGCGATGGGTTTCCGCGGTAGAGGGTTCCTTCCACACCTGTTCATGTCCTGAGAACTCAAAGGTAACATTTGCAGTGAATCTTCTAAGAGAGGGTGCGAAAGATTGGTGGGAAATACGAATGAAAGAGAGGCCGCAATGCAGGGAATAGTTCAAATTGGAGTATGTTCCACAGGTGGAAATGGAACGCTTGGCACAGGAATACCTGAATCTGACCCAGACCACTGAGACGGTGACGGAGATCACCAAAAAGTTTAATGAGCAAGCACTCTTCTGTCCAAAGTTTGCGGCAACTGAGCGCATAAGGATGACTCGATATTTGGCGATGCTTCGTACAGACATTCGAGAATTTGTGTCTGTTACTAGGCACCAAACTCTTACTGATATGATCGCGGCCGCTCGGGCCCGAGAGTTGGAATTGGAAACCTAACAAAGGCAGAAGCGTCCGGCGCCTACTCAGACTCAGCAGGCGTCAAAGAAATTTTGAGGGGCAGATCAGGGAAATCAAGGGCAAAGGAGCCATGGTAAGTGTGGTATGTGTGGAAGGAATCATGAGGGGCGTTGCTGGGTGTTAATATGTCATAAGTGTTGAAAGGAGGGCCACTATGCTAAAGATTGCTGTCAGGAGGTCAAGATTTGTTTTAATTGTAATCAGGTAGGCCACTTCAAGGCCTAGTGTCCCCGTCTGACTCAGGGAGCGGTTCAGAATCCAGCACCCACTATTCTCCGAATTACTGATGGTAGGCAGGGGAAAGGGGAAGCCCCTAAGACCAAGGGACGAGCATTCGTCATGACCGCTGAGGAGGCACAGGATGCGCCCGACGTCGTTACGGGTACTCTTTATTTACTTGCCTTGTGTATGTGGTGTGTGTACTTAATGTGTTTATTGTGCTTTGGTTAGGAACCTTCTTAGTCAACTCTACGCCTACCTTTGTACTATTTGATTCGGGCGCTAGTCATTCTCTTGTGTCTGCCGTGTTGGGAAAGGGTTTTGGTATTGCTTTAGGAACTCTTCATCGGCCGTTAGAAGTAGAAATTGCAGATGATAAAACCGTGCAAGCGACTAGTGTTTATCGGGGATGTGAAGTAGTGATTCAAGGAATAAAGTTTCCGATCGATCTCATTCCTATACCGTTGAGTGACTCTCAAGTCATCATCGGTATGGATTGGTTGGGTCAGCATGAATCATGGATTGATTGTAAGAACAAACGAGTATGGATTCAAACCCGAAGTGGGGGAGAGCTGGTTGTGCAGGACGAGAGAAAGAATCGAGGTGCAGTTTTATGTTCAACTGCTGGGCACGCAGACATTTTCAACATAGAGGTTCGGGATTTGTGGCTTATGTTTTAGACGTGCAAGAAAAGAAGCCACAATAGAAAGCAGGTGATATAATGGTGGTTCGGGATTTTCCTGATGTTTTTCCCGAGGACCTGCCTGGCGTACCGCCAGAGAGACAGGTGGAATTTAAAATAGACTTAACTCTCGGTGCGGCTCCGATAGCTAAAGCACCGTATCATCTTGCGCCTCCAGAGATGCTGGAGTTGTCTATTCAACTTCGGGAATTACTGGATAAGGGATTTATTTGACCCAGTTGCTCACCGTGGGGAGCGCCTAGTTTATTTGTTAAGAAGAATGATGGTTCCAATAGGATGTGCATAGATTATCATGAGCTGAACAAGCTTACGGTGAAGAATCGATATCCATTACCTCGCATCGACGATTTATTCGATCAACTGCAGGGCGCTTCGTGGTTTTCAAAAATTGATTTGCGGTCAGGATACCATAAATGCGAGTACGGGAGGAAGACATCCCGAAAACGGCTTTTCGGACGAGGTACGGCCACTTCGAGTTTGTAGTGATGCCGTTTGGACTGACCAATGCCCCTGCAACTTTTATGGACTTAATGAACCGGGTGTGTCGACCGATGTTGGATCGGTCGGTTATAGTTTTCATTGACGATATCTTTAGTTTACTCTCGGAGCAGGGAGCAACACGAACAGCATTTAAGGGAAGTATTGGAGACCTTAAGGAAGGAGAAGCTTTATGCAAAATTATCCAAGTGTGAATTTTGGCTGCGGGAGGTCCAGTTTTTGGGTCACGTCGTCAACGAGCAAGGAATCATGGTAAACCCGGCTAAGGTGGAGCCCGTGATGCGGTGGTAGGTTCCGAAGACTCCGTCAGAGATTAGAAGTTTATTGGGTCTGGCTGGTTATTATCGTCGTTTCATCCAAGACTTCTCAAAGGTTGCGGTACCTTTGACTCGGCTAACTAAGAAAAATGCTGCTCTTCGGTGGGGTAAGGAGCAGCAGCAGGCTTTTGAGACTTTGCGGCAGAAATTGTGTGAAGCTCCAGTTTTAACCTTTCCTGAAGGCATGGAGGATATGGTAGTTTATTGCGATGCATCTATCTCGGGATTGGAGGCAGTCTTGATGCAACGAGGCAGGGTGATTGCTTACGCCTCGCGACAGTTGAAGCCCCATGAGGCTAAATATCCTACTCATGATTTGGAATTAGGAGCGGTGGTTTTCGCTCTCAAGATTTGGAGACACTATTTGTATGGAGTGAAGTGTATCATCTATACCGACCACAAGAGTTTGAAGTATCTGATGGATCAGGCCAATCTCAATATGAGACAGAGGAGATGGTTAGATGTATTGAAAGACTATGATTGTGAGATACATTATCACCCTGGAAAGGCCAATGTGGTAGCGGGTGCGTTAAGCCGTAAGACTTCAGGTACACCCCTTCGGGGCGTTTGTCTAAGGATGACAATTGTTACACCGCTGCTTGAGCTTATAAGGAAGGCTCAGGTGGAAGCAAGCAAGAGCGAAACTCAAAAAGGTGAAAGAATTATGGGTCAGTTGGCAGCTATGGTCGAAGATAGTAGAGATTTGTTAACTTGCCATGAGAGAATTTGGGTACCGAAGCTGGGCGGGGTTCGTCAAACCCTATTGGAGGAGGCACATAAATCCAGGTTCTCTATCCACCCTGGAGCAACTAAAATGTATAGGGATCTGCGCGAATATTATTGGTGGCCAGGCATGAAGAGGGAAGTAGCTTGGTTTGTCGAAAGATGCATGACCTGTCGTAGGGTCAAGGTCAAGCACCAACGGCCTCATGGTAGATTGCAGCCTCTTGAGATCCCAGAATGGAAATGGGAGCATATGACAATGGATTTCATCACGAAGTTGCCAAGAACCCCTCGACATATGGACACTATTTGGGTTATCATGGATAGGTTGACTAAAAGTGCTCATTTCCTCCCCATTCAAGAGACCTTTTCTGCAAAGGAATTGGCTAAGGTCTACGTAAACGAGATTATCCCTTGGCATGGTATACCGGTCTCGGTGATATCCGACCGGGATGTCCGATTTACGTCTTGGTTTTGGAAGAAGTTTCATGAGGAATTAGGCACTCGCCTTCATTTCAGCACGGCATATCACCCTCAGATGGATGGGCAGAGTGAAAGGACGATTCAAACGCTAGAGGATATGCTTAGGGCATGTGTTATCGATTTTGGTGGGAGTTAGGATTCCCATCTCCCTCTAGCTGAGTTTTCCTATAATAACAGTTATCACGCGAGCATTGGCAGGGCTCCTTTTGAGATTTTGTATGGAAGGAAATGTCGGACTCCTATTTGCTGGGGCGAGGTTGGCCAGCGGGTAATGGGTAGTACTGAGGTAGTACTTAAGACAACTGAGCTAATTCAGAAGGTTCGGGAGAGATTGTTAACAGCTCAGAGTCGACAGAAAAGTTATGCAGATAGGCGACCGTCCGATCTCGAGTTTCAAATTGGGGATTATGTTCTTCTTAAGGTTTCACCTTGGAAGGGAGTTATTTGTTTTAGGAAGCGAGGAAAGCTTAGCCCTAGGTACATTGGACCTTATCGAATCATCGTGCGAGTAGGTAAGGTAGATTACCGGTTGGAGCTGCCCGAACAGCTTAGCCAGATTCACGACACGTTCCACGTTTCGCAACTCAGGAAGTGCATTACCGAGGAATCTACAATAGTTCCTTTGGAGGATATTCAATTAGACGAATGCCTAAATTTCGTGGAGCGACCGATTGCCATCATTGAAAGGAAAATAAAGACTTTGCGAAATAAACAATAGGATTAGTTAAGGTTCAGTGGCAACATCGTAAAGGCTCCGAGTGGACTTGGGAACCGGAGGAGGAAATACGGAGGCATTATCCAGAATTGTTTACCGGCGCGGATTACGGGGACGAAATCCAGTTAAGTGGGAGAGAATTGTAAGACCCGTTCCGCCGAGGCGCGGCCCGGACGGATCCGCGGCGCGACTCGGGAGGGATCTGGATTCGCGAATGATTTTATACGCGCGGTGCGGCCTTAAAGGATCCGCGGCGCGGTGCGCCGCTAATGTGAAAACCCTAATTCGGATTTGAATGCCTATATAAAGGGTCCTAGCCCTAGGGTTCGTGTTTTTGGAAGTTTTCTGGAGTGGAGTCGACTGGTTTCAGCAGAGGCTCTTCGGTTCCAAAGCTTTGAAGATTTTTAGAGTTTGGAAGGAGGATATACAACGTGGGAAAAAGGCTTGTAATCAAGCGTGTACATTCCTCCGTTTTCCAGAAGCAAGGTAAGAGGATCTACCTTTCTTATACTTCATTTTATCCCGTATTATGGTGTTATCCCTTGGTTCGTAGTCTTAGATGATTTGTAACAATTAGGGTTTGGACCAAGGACATGCATGGACTTGCATGTCCATAAGGAAGTGACCTTAGGGTAGTTTCAGATCCCAGGAAGGGTGTAGAGTGAAACCCTAGCCGATGACTGAACTGATTAAGGGCTAATAAGACTTTGCATTGATACGAGTCCGCGACGCGGACAGGCTATGTCGGCTACGCGGGTTCGAGTAAAACCCCGTAAGTGTATTGATAGTCCGCGACGCGTAAGAGAAAGGTCGCGCCGCGGCGAGCGGCTGTTTGACCCAAAGCTTATTTACGACAATGTTGGTTACCAAACGTTGGGTCTGACTTTTAGGCAAGTCTATAGGAGTTTGGTCAGTGCTTGACATGTTGTGTATGTGGGATATAGGTGTGTGGACGAGCTAAGTGGGGATATCAGAGTATATCTGTGCGGTTTCGAATCAGGTGAGTATCCTCACCTTACTATGTGATGTTGCATGTTAGGCATCCTGTATGTTATTTACAGTTATACGATTTGCTCTATATCTGTGATTATTTGTTGTTGGGCTCAGTATTGATGTGTGTCCTCTCGTAGCTGTTGTATGACGAGTTGGACTATTGCCTTGTCCCATAGCTGTTGTATTATGGGCTGGGCCACAACCGGGAACCCATAGCTGTTGTATGATGGGTAGAACCTCCCCGTGTCCATAGCTATTGTATGATGGACCCCCGTAGTTGTTGTATGGTGGGTAGGGTCAGGTCGTTCTCGAGGACGAGTTGTTTAATATGTGGGCATGTGTGGTAATTTGTGGACTCACTAAGCTTTAAGCTTACCCGTTGATTTTATAACATTTCAGGTATTTCAAATGACAAAGGAAAGGGCAAGGCTTGACGGCAGCGCATCGTATACAAGAGATTTATTTTAATGAACTATGTTATGATTTTCAAATGTTTCCGCTGTTGGTTTAATAAATATGTCGAACAATTTTACTTTTTGGAATAAATATTTTGGGACCTTGGTAATAAATGAAATTTTATAATTTTTGAAATTAGGGCGTTACAAATTGGTATCAGAGCCTTGGTTTGAGGGATTTGGATGAACTGTATTGGGAATCCAAACTCAAACTTAGGACTGAGCGATTTTGTTAAGAAAATGTTTTTGGAAGGTTAAATTAAATTAAGGGAAGATGCGATGCGAACCGTCAACCGAGCTCAAGTAAGTTTATGTGATTCCCGATTACCCATGCCAAGGTTGTGTTATGTGATAAAATGTATTGTGCTAGGATGTAAAAATTGCCTGGATAATACTCTGTAGACTGTTTTGTGCCATATGTGCTGCTTTGGAATGTTATGCTACTGTTGTTAGGTTGCTTAGTGAATGCTGGTAGGTTATATACAATTAGGATAAGATAGCCTGAGAATTTTTGGTCTGGCCTTACTGGCTGTTCCTTGTTTGGTTGTGACTTTAGGGTAGGATCAGTTATTCAAACGTCTATCTTATTCCCGATTGTGTATGGCTGTGCATCCGTGAGGCGACTCGATGACGTTAGCAGTAGTTCTTTTAGGCACGTGTGGGAGGGAGAATTAATTCAATGATTAGGCACCACGTTGCATGATCACAGGATTCATAGGAAGTGGTTTTAGCGTATGTGCGACAATTTAGGAGGATGGTTGATAAACTTGGAACAAGGGCGAATAGGTGTGGAAGGTAGTACCAGGCCAATACTACCGAAAGCACAGGATTCACGCTTGAATCAAGAGTAGTCAACCAAAGTCCTAGAAAGTCAAGTAGTTGGGTAGATAGGAGTGACCCGGATATTGATATTAAAACTACTGCGTATTTCAGAATGGCAGTCACTCGAAGTAACGGTGGGCCAAATGCAGGTGCCTCGAGTGGGGGAGGACCGACTGATGAAAATCTCCACAACCTGATAGCGGAGGAGGTCTCGCGAGAAGTGTTGGCTGCGATACCTCAGTTCTTTGGTACTATTAAAGCTTAGCTATGGGCAATGCTCGAGGAGCGACTGGCTACTCAGGGCTCGTTAAGGGCCAGGGATGCAAGCTATAAGGACTTTTCGGCTTGTTCACCTCTGATGTTCGATGGGGGCAGGGATCCGATTGTCAGCATGCGATGGGTTTCCGCGGTAGAGGGTTCCTTCCGCACCTGTTCATGTCCTGAGAACTCAAAGGTAACATTTGCGGTGAATCTTCTAAGAGAGGGTGCGAAAGATTGGTGGGAAATACGAATGAAAGATCTCACCCCTGCTCAGTTGGATGTTATTACGTGGCCGCAATTCAAGGAACAGTTCAAATTGGAGTATGTTCCACAAGTGGAAATGGAACGCTTGGCACAAGAATACCTGAATCTGACCCAGACCAGTGAGACGGTGACGGAGATCACCAAAAAGTTTAATGAGCAAGCACTCTTCTGTCCAAAGTTTGCGGCAACTGAGCGCATGAGGATGACTCGATATTTGGTGATGCTTCGTACAGACATTCGAGAATTTGTGTCTGCTACTAGGCACCAAACTCTTACCGATATGATCGCGGCCGCTCGGGCCCGAGAGTTGGAATTGGAAACCTAACAAAGGCAGAAGCGTCCGGCGCCTACTCAGACTCAGCATGCGTCAAAGAAATTTTGAGGGGCAGATCAGGGAAAGCAAGGGCAAAGGAGCCATGGTAAGTGTGGTAAGTGTGGAAGGAATCATGAGGGGCGTTGCTGGGTGTTAATATGTCATAAGTGTTGAAAGGAGGGCCACTATGCTAAAGATTGCTGTCAGGAGGTCAAGATTTGTTTTAGTTGTAATCAGGTAGGCCACTTCAAGGCCTAGTGTCCCCGTCTGACTCAGGGAGCGGTTCAGAATCCAGCACCCACTACTCTCCGAATTACCGATGGTAGGCAGGGAAAGGGGAAGCCCCTAAGACCAAGGGACGAGCATTCGTCATGACCGCCGAGGAGGCACAGGATGCGCCCGACGTCGTTACGGGTACTCTTTATTTACTTGCCTTGTGTATGTGGTGTGTGTACTTAATGTGTTTATTGTGCTTTGGTTAGGAACCTTCTTAGTCAACTATACGCCTACCTTTGTACTATTTGATTCGGGTGCTAGTCATTCTTTTGTGTCTGCCGTGTTGGGAAAGGGTTTCAGTATTGCTTTAGGAACTCTTCATCGGCCATTAGAAGTAGAAATTGCGGATGATAAAACCGTGCAAGCGACTAGTGTTTATCGGGGATGTGAAGTAGTGATTCAAGGAATAAAGTTTTTGATCGATCTCATTCCTATAACGTTGAGTGACTCTCGAGTCATCATCGGTATGGATTGGTTGGGTCAGCATGAATCATGGATTGATTGTAAGAACAAACGAGTATGGATTCAAACCCGAAGTGGGGGAGAGCTGGTTGTGCAGGACGAGAGAAAGAATCGAGGTGCAGTTTTCTGTTCAGCTGCTGGGCACGCAGACATTTTCAACATGGAGGTTCGGGATTCGTGGCTTATGTTTTAGACGTGCAAGAAAAGAAGCCACAGTAGAAAGCAGGTGATATAATGGTGGTTCGGGATTTTCCTGATGTTTTTCCCGAGGACCAGCCTGGCGTACCGCTAGAGAGACAGGTGGAATTTAAAATCGACTTAACTCTCGGTGTGGCTCCGATAGCTAAAGCACCGTATCATCTTGCGCCTCCAGAAATGCTGGAGTTGTCTATTCAACTTCGGGAATTACTGGATAAGGGATTTATTTGACCCAGTTGCTCACCGTGGGGAGCGCCTAGTTTATTTATTAAGAAGAAGGATGGTTCCAATAGGATGTGCATAGATTATCGTGAGCTGAACAAGCTTACGGTGAAGAATCAATATCCATTACCTCGCATCGACGACTTATTCGATCAACTGCAGGGCGCTTCGTGGTTTTCAAAAATTGATTTGCGGTCAGGATACCATCAAATGCGAGTACGGGAGGAAGACATCCCGAAAATGGCTTTTCGGACGAGGTACGGCCACTTCGAGTTTGTAGTGATGCCGTTTGGACTGACCAATGCCCCTGCAGCTTTTATGGACTTAATGAACCGGGTGTGTCGACCGATGTTGGATCGGTCGGTTATAGTTTTCATTGACGATATCTTTAGTTTACTCTCGGAGCAGGGAGCAACACGAACAGCATTTAAGGGAAGTATTGGAGACCTTAAGGAAGGAGAAGCTTTATGCAAAATTATCCAAGTGTGAATTTTGGCTGCGGGAGGTCCAGTTTTTGGGTCACATCGTCAACGAGCAAGGAATCATGGTAAACCCGGCTAAGGTGGAGGCCGTGATGCGGTGGGAGGTTTCGAAGACTCCGTCGGAGATTAAAAGTTTATTGGGTCTGGCAGGTTATTATCGTCGTTTCATCCAAGACTTCTCAAAGGTTGTGGTACCTTTGACTCGGCTAACTAAGAAAAACGCTGCTTTTCGGTGTGGTAAGGAGCAGCAGCAGGCTTTTGAGACTTTGCGGTAGAAATTGTGTGAAGCTCCAGTTTTAACCTTTCCTGAAGGCATGAAGGATATGGTAGTTTATTGCGATGCATCTATCTCGGGATTGGAGGCAGTCTTGATGCAACGAGGCAGGGTGATTGCTTACGCCTCGCGACAGTTGAAGCCCCATGAGGCTAACTATCCTACTCATGATTTGGAATTGGGAGCGGTGGTTTTCGCTCTCAAGATTTGGAGACACTATTTGTATGGAGTGAAGTGTATCATCTATACCGACCACAAGAGTTTGAAGTATCTGATGGATCAGGCCAATCTCAATATGAGACAGAGGAGATGGTTAGATGTATTGAAAGACTATGATTGTGAGATACATTATCACCCTGGAAAGGCCAATGTGGTAGCGGGTGCGTTAAGCCGTAAGACTTCAGGTACACCCCTTCGGGGCGTTTGTCTAAGGATGACAATTGTTACACCGCTGCTTGAGCTTATAAGGAAGGCTCAGGTGGAAGCAAGCAAGAGCGAAACTCAAAAAGGTGAAAGAATTATGGGTCAGTTGGGTCAAGGTCGAGCACCAACGGCCAGGCATGAAGAGGGAAGTAGCTTGGTTTGTCGAAAGATGCATGACCTGTCGTAGGGTCAAGGTCGAGCACCAACGGCCTCATGGTAGATTGCAGCCTCTTGAGATCCCAGAATGGAAATGGGAGCATATCACAATGGATTTCATTACGAAGTTGCCAAGAACCCCTCAACATATGGACACTATTTGGGTTATCATGGATAGGTTGACTAAAAGTGCTCATTTCCTCCCCATTCAAGAGACCTTTTCTGCAAAGGAATTGGCTAAGGTCTACGTAGACGAGATTATCCCTTGGCATGGTATACCGGTCTCGGTGATATCCGACCGGGATGTCCGATTTACGTCTAGGTTTTGGAAGAAGTTTCATGAGGAATTAGGCACTCGCCTTCATTTCAGCACGGCATATCACCCTCAGACGGATGGGTAGAGTGAAAGGACGATTCAGAAGGTTGGCCAGCGGGTAATGGGTAGTACTGAGGTAGTACTTAAGACAACTGAGCTAATTCAGAAGGTTCGGGAGAGATTGTTAACAGCGCAGAGTCGACAGAAAAGTTATGCAGATAGGCGACCGTCCGATCTCGAGTTTCAAATTGGGGATTATGTTCTTCTTAAGGTTTCACCTTGGAAGGGAGTTATTTGTTTTAGGAAGCGAGGAAAGCTTAGCCCTAGGTACATTGGACCTTATCGAATCATCGTGCGAGTAGGTAAGGTAGCTTACCGGTTGGAGCTGCCCGAACAGCTTAGCCACATTCACGACACGTTCCACGGTTCGCAACTCAGGAAGTGCATTACCGAGGAATCTACAATAGTGCCTTTGGAGGATATTCAATTAGACGAATGCCTAAATTTCGTGGAGCGACCGATTGCCATCATTGAAAGGAAAATAAAGACTTTGCGAAATAAACAATAGGATTAGTTAAGGTTCAGTGGCAACATCGTAAAGGCTCCGAGTGGACTTGGGAACCGGAGGAGGAAATACGGAGGCATTAGCCAGAATTGTTTACCGGCGCGGATTACGGAGACGAAATCCAGTTAAGTGGGGGAGAATTGTAAGACCCGTTCCGCCAAGGCGCGGCCCGGACGGATCCGCGGCGCGACTCGGGAGGGATCTGGATTCGCGAATGATTTTATACGTGCGGCGCGGCCTTAAAGGATCCGCGGCGCGGGGCGCCGGTAATGTGAAAACCCTAATTCGGATTTGAATGCCTATACAAAGGGTCCTAGCCCTATGGTTCGTGTTTTTGGAAGTTTTCTGGAGTGGAGTCGACTGGTTTCAGCAGAGGCTCTTCGGTTCCAAAGCTTTGAAGATTTTGAGAGTTTGGAAGGAGGATATACAACGTGGGAAAAAGGCTTGTAATCAAGCGTGTACATTCCTCCGTTTTCCAGAAGCAAGGTAAGAGGATCTACCTTTCTTATACTTCATTTTATCCCGTCTTATGGTGTTATCCCTTGGTTCGTAGTCTTAGATGATTTGTAACAATTAGGGTGTGGACCAAGGACATGCATGGACTTGCATGTCCATAAGGAAGTGACCTTAGGGTAGTTTCAGATCCCAGTAAGGGTATAGAGTGAAACCCTAGCCGATGACTGAACTGATTAAGGGCTAATAAGACTTTGCATTGATACGAGTCCGCGACGCGGACAGGCTATGTCGGCGATGCGGGTTCGAGTAAAACCCCGTAAGTGTATTGATAGTCCGCGACGCGTAAGAGAAAGGTCTTGCCGCGGCGAGCGGCTATTTGACCCAAAGCTTATTTACGACAATGTTGGTTACCAAACGTTGGGTCTGACTTTTAGGCAAGTCTATAGGAGTTTGGTCAGTGTTTGACATGTTGTGTATGTGGGATATAGGTGTGTGGACGAGCTAAGTGGGGATATCAGAGTATATCTGTGCGGTTTCGAATCAGGTGAGTATCATCACCTTACTATGTGATGTTGCATGTTAGGCATCCTGTATGTTATTTACAGTTATACGATTTGCTCTATATCTGTGATTATTTGTTGTTAGGCTCAGTACTGATGCGTGTCCTCTCGTAGCTGTTGTATGACGAGTTGGACTATTGCTTTGTCCCATAGCTGTTGTATTATGGGCTGGGCCACAACCGGGAACCCATAGCTGTTGTATGATGGGTAGAACCTCCCCGTGTCCATAGCTATTGTATGATGGACGCCCGTAGTTGTTGTATGGCGGGTAGGGTCAGGTCGTTCTCGAGGACGGGTTGTTTAATATGTGGGCATGTGTGGTAATTTGTGGACTCACTAAGCTTTAAGCTTACCCGTTGATTTTATAACATTTCAGGTATTTCAAATGACAAAGGGAAGGGCAAGGCTTGACGGCAGCGCATCGCATACAAGAGATTTATTTTAATGAACTATGTTATGATTTTCAAATGTTTCCGCTGTTGGTTTAATAAATATGTCGAACAGTTTTACTTTTTGGAATAAATATTTTGGGACCTTGGTAATAAATGAAATTTTATAATTTTTGAAATTGGGGCGTTACACAAACGATGGACCAAGAATATAAAGAAACCAATGGGATTTGTCCACATTATCAAATGGGTGACTAATGGCTAAAAGTTGGTCACAAAAACTCTTAGATTGGCAACTATAATCATATATGGAGGATTTACCTTTTTATAGTTGCCACAATGTGTCTTGTAAATCGGTATTTATTTCAATGGAACAGTGACTGTAAGCAGATTCAAGAGCATGCCAAACATTGTTAGTAGTTTTAATACTAAGGGCTTCAATTGTGGCCTCTTTATAAAGAGGGGTATGGGAGTAATATGATGACATATTGATACACTTGACATGAGCGAGATTAAGAGAGGAAACATCGGCCGTGGTGATTGACGAAGAAGTTAGGATAATAGATCTATTACCATAACCAAAGAGTTTATGATAGGAAGTGAGATAGAGAACTTGATTACACCATATAAGGTAATTGGAGGATGATGATTTTTTGGTTAACATATGACATATGGTGGTAAAGAGAATGGTGGAATTTATGGGGACGTCATCGGCAGCCATGCAAGAAAGAAAGAAGAAGACAACGACAAATGGAGTTAGGATAAAAGTTTAAAATGATACCATGTAGGCTTTTAGAAATTAACCACGCATATGAGAGTCGTATTAAGCATAAGATATAATACATGAATAAATATAGAAAAAAAGGAAGTATAAATACAAAATAACAACTTTCCTACTTCACATGATTTACATAATCACTCAGAGATTTTAAGAGATATATCACTAATACATATTATTATTTTGGTATATAATGTATATACATTGAAATTATAGGGAAATAAATTTAATTTTTTTGTAATTATTGGTACATAAATCCACGTAGAGTTTTCTCGACTTGTTAATTGAAAAATATGGAAATATCTTCAACGATCTGGAATTTATTATGTATTATAAGTGTCATTATCGGTGTGGAGTAATTTATAACCGGAATATCCATCGTGTAAAGTTTGTTTACGTATATTATGGTAGTTAATTGAACATTGAAATGTTCTACTTGTGCTACCTACTTTTTCATTACAAGTAGGATTAGTTGTTTGATTGATTACCTTGTCAAATTTCTTCATAAGGGGTATTGATTTTTAACCGTGTACTCAATGTTATCATCATAAGGGTATAGATTTTTAACCATGTACACAATGTTATCATCAATTTTATTTTTAAAGGAATATCAATACATATTAGCTTAAGGTACCAAAAGAAAGTTTATTTTTGAAGAATAACATGTGCTTTTCAGAAAGTTTGAAGTGAACTTTGTGTTTTGATTCTAGGTGGCTCATTTTGGACGGTTTTGACACCACTGAGCAGTCATCATGGTTTAGTTGTGATTTGATAATTGAAGACTACTTTAACTTATATATAAATAATTTTTCTTATATTTATAGAATCTTGAAAGTACACCTTCCTTACTAATGATGTTACGATCATAGTTTCTAGAAAACTAATTTTCATTTTGGTGCTTATAGTTAAATGAATGGCATACTTTGGTTACACATGTAACTAGGTGACCATTTTCAATATTTATCACAAAATGACCACTAACTCTGCAAAAACGTTTAGGAGGTTTCTTTTTCCTGTCATAAAAAGAACCTTTATGAAAAAAAAACACACATGAGTTTTTAGTTGCAATTTTTGAATATTCAAATATGATTGAAGCATCCATAGGAAAAGTTTGCAAAAATCTTTAGAAAAGTCCTTATATTATGGACTCATTAACAATTTAGCCAAGCCCTTTTCTTAATTAATAAGATAGGAAACCGGTAATTAATTCAATTTTGGATTATACCTACTTACACCGAATTTAATTGATTGGTTATCCAACTTGGCATTTTTAATGATTACATGGAGTCTGAGTAAGTTTCTAAGGTTTTCATGGGTTTTATGTAAGTTTCGAGGGTGTTTCCCAAGTTTGGGTAGTAGCTTCATCATCGCTTGATAGAGGAGGATAAATTCACAATGTCCCTCACATTTCTTCCTTATCTGACCATTAATAATTTTTTAATTTTTGTATGTTCTTGTTGTAGCCATTAATGAATCATCTTTAGAACCTAACAGATGATATTTTTATGATGAGTGGGAGGATGATGAATTAATGAATATGTAATATAGACATTGAAAAATAATATTATTTTAAATAAAAATCGAATACCAAATGTGAAGATGATTTCCTCAACATACTATGTGATAAAGACTTAAATTTCAATACCTGAGATGGTAGATTCTAATGTGGAAATTGGGTTTGAAGGTGATAACAAAGAAATGGGTCAGTGAAACGATGAGGAATATAGGATTAGAATCGAAATACAGCATCCATGATCAAACATTGAAGTGGAATAATATGAGACTCACTTCTAGAGAAAGGTATGAGTCACCACAACAACTAAAAGGTTGTTTAACTAACTATGCTATAAGAAATACTTTACCATATTTGATTCTAGAATTATGATAGTGTTTATTTAGTAGTTATATGTGGGATTGATGAACAAAAACCTGTTTGGGATTTCAAAAGTTCTTCCTTGATGAATCTAATTCAGTTGAAAGACATATTGTGAAAAATCTAATGAGGAAACCAAACAAGAAATGTAAATAAGTTTAATCCAAAATCAAAGGAAAATTAATTTTGTAGTTATTCGGTCAAAGTATTACACTATAAAGTGTAAGGAAATGTCTCTAATTTAAGGAAACTTGATATACTACTATGCAAGAATGTGGGATTATATACATGATTTGATGTGCTCCAATCCTGGTAGTATTATTAAAGTGAGTTTACTGAAAGCCCAATTTATACCACATACTTTCATATAGTTTACATATGTTTAAAGGCACTAAAATATGGTTGAAAAGAGGTTGGCATAGGTTCATAGGACTTGATGGTTATTTCTCAAAACCAAAGCATAAAGGTGTTCTTCTTACTATAATAAGAAAGGATGCTAACAAGGAAGTTTATTTGATTGTCTGGGTTGTTATGGATATTGAGAACAAGTCTAATTGGAAATGGTTTTTGGAACTACTTGATAAGGATCTTACACTTTAAGGCGGTAGGGGATTGGTTCATATCCGATCAACACAAGGTATGTTACCTATACTAGTTTCATTATATTTTAAAGTTTTAGGGTCGGTTTGAAGTTTAACGTCCTTGGAACTTCAGCTTTAGGATGTGAAGATCTTTTATAGTAATTGTTCCAACTTATATAACTTGTTAGAAATATCAAAGTCCTTGCACCGTAATAAACTGGGGACATGTGACGAATCATGTTAAATCCCCAATGAAATTTTTTTAGTAGGTCTTATGTTTGGAAAAGTCATGGTATGCTTCAGATTGAAGTTATATGCTTAAAGGTATTCTTATACATGGATTGGTAAGCATGAAAAGGTACAATATTACTTTACTCTAAAGTGGGATAAAAATAGGAAAATCATATAATAACGGTTTAAGAAATGAAAACAAGTAATGTAAGGCTCACATACCCTTGTTTTAATATTTATAAGTATATTAAAAGCTTCATGTCTAAAAAAAATATGGACTAAAGTGTTTATATGAAAGAATATTGGTTAATGAAGAAAAATGGGAAAAAATATGAGAAATATTGTTAAACATGTTTTGATATTCTGTATTATTGTAGAAGTTAAATTTTAAGATATTATAATGTTGAGTAGACACAATATTTTACAAAATCTTATATGTATAAACATGAATATGAGGAAATAGCAAATTAGGTAGTTATAATTGGATAAAATGGAAAAGTACATTTCCACAAACAAGAATATGAATGAGGCACACTTAAGAAAAATATATTTTGCATGAAAACTATCAGAAAATTTTTCCCAGACATGGCATTATATATATATATATATATATATATATATATATATATATATATATATATATATATATATATATATATATATATATATATATATATATATATATATGTAAGGCTTCAATGAGAACCACTAAAAGATTAAGAACCGTGAGAACCAATTATTCACAGTTTAATAATCTCGTATTTTGAATTTCAACACTTGTTTTTTATCAAAAAAAGTTACCAAACATATAAAATTTGATATTATCCTTCCTTTGCTATTAAATATCGATATTGATGTGTTTTAAAGAAAAAAAATTTACGTTATCGTATTCACAGTTTAGTAACTAAAAACTTTTATTAAATTGTAAATATTATTAAATGTGTTAAAAATAAGAAAACTTATTAAGTTTGATATATTTTAGGATAATAAAGAAGTCTAAAAAAACAAAAAAAAAACATGATTCTTAAGGTGTGAATACTGGTTCTATATAAGAACCACTAAAACGTTAGGAACTGTGACAACCATTCATTCACAGATTAATAATGTCATATTTTTAATTTTTAACACTTGTTTTTTTATCAAAATAGAATTACCAAACATATAAAAATTGATAATTGTACTTCCTTTGCTATAAAAACTCAACTTCCTTGATTGGTTTAGGCAACTAAGGATTGTCCTCAAACTTGAAAAAAATGATTGTGTCCTTGATGAACCTATCCCAGATAGCCAGCCTCTAAGCAAGTGAAAGACGTTCGAACAAAACATGTAAATGATTCACTCAAGGTGTCTTGCATCATGCTTGCCACTATGTCTCCTGATCTTCAAAAAACCTTTGAGTTTCATGAAGCGCTTGATACGATCAAGCAACTGAAAGTCATGTTTCAGGTTCAAGCTAAGCAAGAAAGGTTTGAGACCTTGAATGCTTTTATTGGCTGCAAAATGGTTGAGGGTTCTTCTATGAGTGCTCATGTACTTAAAATGAAAGCTTACACTGAGTAGCTTGCCCGCCTCGGTTTCTATTTTGGTGATGAGCTAGCAACGGATGTGATCCTTGCCTATTTGCCAAAGTTATTCAATCAATTCGTGTTGAACTTTACTATGAATGACTTGGAAAGGAGCATCAATAAGCTTCACTCGATGCTCAAAAATGCCGAGGGAAATATCAAGAAGTCTGGGAATCAAGTGTTTATGATTTTTGAGGGTCAAATCTCTAAGAAGAAAACAGGTAATGTTACCGGAAAGGGAAACGATAAAGTCCTTAAGAAGGACAAAGGAAAGGGTAAATGGAAGCCTCCTTCCACCTACCCTTCTCCAAAGCCTAAGTCTACTACCGACTCTGATTGCTTTCACTGCAACGAGAAGGGACATTGGAAGCGCAATTGTCCAAAATATCTTGAGGAGGTTAAGAAAAACAAGGCCGATAAGATCGGCACCTCAGGTATATATGTAATTAAATTATATGCATTTCCTAACAACTCTTGGTTATTCGATACCGGAAGTGGTACTAACATCTGCAATGATTTGCGAATCTAGTACATGTCGAAAGATGACCAAAGCTCCTTTTACCGGTCTTGGTGAAAGGTCTTCTGATCTATTAGGACTCATACATACTGATGTATGTGGACCTTTTAGGACAATGACCAGAAGCAGTTAAAGATACTTCATTACATTTACTAACGACTTCAGTAGATTTGGATATGTGTATCTCATGAAAAACAAATATGAAGCTTTTCAAATCTTCAAAGTATTCCAAAGTGAAGTACAAAATCATCTAGCAAAAACGATTAAATCCATACGATCGATCATGGTGGCGAATATCTAAGCTATGAGTTTGATGAACATCTCAAGAATAGTGACATAGTGTCACACTCACTCCACCCAGAACACCACAACATAATAGTGTTTCCGAAAGGAGAAAGTGTACCTTACTTGATATGATACAATCAATGATGAGTCATACTTCCCTTCCTCATTCGTTCTGGGAATATGCCCTCGAAACCGCTGCCGGTATTATGAACATGGTCCCAACTAAAAAGGTTAGTAAGACACCATATGAGTTATGGTATGGAAAGGTTCCACTAATGTCTTACTTAAATATTTGGGGTTGTAAAGCTCATGTTAAAGTAGAGACTTCTAACAAGCCTAAACCCATATCTCAAAAGTGTATCTTTGTGGGATACCCAAAAGAAACCATTGGCTATTACTTCTTTAAGAAAGAAGAAAATCGAGTTTGTATAGCTCGAAAAGACATGTTTCTTGAAAAGGACTTTATTATGAATAAAGCAAGTGGGAGCCCCATTGATCTTGAGGAGATTCAAGAAACACAAGCTGTAGTTTAGAATAACACTCCACCAGATACTGTGTAACCTGAGACTGTTATTCAAATGGAAAACAACACACCAACTGTACAACGCTCAAGGAGACCTCGATAGGAACCTAACAGATATGGCTTTCTCATTCTTGAAGAGGAAGTCTTCTTAGCGGATCAATGTGAGCCCACTAATTTCAAGGCAGCTACTACAGATCTAGAATCTGATAAATGGCTTAAGGCCATGAGAGCTGAAATTCAGTCCATGAGTGATAATCAAGTATGGGGACTTGGTTGACTTACCTCCTAACAATAGGACTGTTGGAATTAAATGGATCTTTAAGAAGAATATATCGACATGGACGGAAATGTGGAAACATTCAAGCCACGACTTGTTGTGAAAGGGTATACAAGTTCATGGTATTGACTATGAAGATACCTTCTCGCCAGTTGCCAAGATTAAATCCATTAGAGTTATCATGGCCATAGCCAAAAATTATGACTATGAGATATGGAAAATGGATGTCAAAACCGCTTTCTTTAATGGATATCTCGAGGAATATGTCTATATGGAACAGCCTGAAGGTTTTGTTGATCCAGATAACCTAAAGAAGGTGTGAAAACTGAAGAAGTCTACTTATGGATTAAAACAAGCATCTATTATGGATTAAAACAAGCATCTAGGACTCGATATCATCGTTTTGATGAGAACATCAAAAAGTTTGTTTTATCAAAAAGCCCTAATGAACCATGTGTATACATCAAAGCATCATTTTTCTAATTCTATATGAAGATGACATATTGTTGATCGAGAAAGATATCCCAACATTGAAAGAAACTAAGGCTTATAAGCACGTCCTTTCAAATGAAAGATCTAGGGGATGCGTCATACATACTCGGTATTAGGATCTATAGAGATAGATCCCAGCGACTCATTGAATTGAGTCAAAGTCTATACATTGATAAAGTCATAAAACGCTTTTCAATGGAAAACTCAAAATGAGGAATTGTACATATGCTACCTAACACCATTCTTTCAAGACATACTGTCCTAGTTCAGATGATGAGATCAAAAGAATGAGTCGCATACTGTATACTTCAGTAGTAGGGTTAATTATGTATGGCATGACATGCACAAGGCCGGATGTAGCTTATGCACTAAGCATGACTAGTCGATATCAAGCTAATCCTAGCGAAAAACATTTGATGGCTATAAAGAACATCCTTAAGTACTTGAGAAGGACTACGGACATGTTCTTAGTTAATGGAGGAGTTAATGAAGAGCTCGTTGTAAAGTGTTACACTAATGCTAGCTTCAACACTGATCAAGATGATTCTCGGTCACAGTCGGGATACGTGTTCATTCTAAATGGAGGGTCCATTACATGGAAAAGTTCAAATCAAGAAGTGGTCGTACTTTCTACAACAGAATCTGAGTATATTGTTGCATCGGAGGCAACTCGAGAAGTTGATTGGATGAAAAAAATCATCGGTGATCTAGAGGTTGTCCCAAACATCAAGAATGGCATTGAGATGCTTTCTGACAACACCGGTGCCATTTCTATTGCAAGAGACGCAATGGTTACCAAAAGGACTAGACACCTTCAACGGAGATACAATTTCATTCGTCAAGAATTGGAATTAGGAAATATAAATATTGAAAAGATTCATATAGATGATAATCTAGTGGATCCATTCACGAAGCCCCTTTCTCAAAACAAGTTTGAAATCCATGCAAAAGGAATTGGGCTTCGACTATCTAGTGATTGATCTAAATCTATACCTCATCAATATCTGGATATTCTAAACTGTATAGCAATGACATGTAATCTCTTTTGATATACGAGATATCTCTTTTGTATTAATGTTATTGTGTTCTATGTTAGCATGTTTTATCCATGAATAAACTAGTTATTCTAAATCATTCATAATCGCTCATGGTTGTGGGAGAAACTATAAGACTAATATGAATCGGATTGGTTGATTTCATGAGATGAAACGGCAAAGTGTTGCATCTAAGTTCATATGTACTTGTTGGAGAACAACAATTGGATATGACCCGCTTTAAGAATCACTTCATGGATCGTTAATTGACAATGCTTAGTAATATCAAGTATTTTAGTCGTTGTTAGGCCCTATTCTTGGTGAAATTATATCATGTATCCATTGGTATTTCTCACTTTTTGTGTTAGTGCTTGTATGCAAGAAAATGTTACAATCAGGGACTAAAAGCCGGAAAATGGAAGAAGTTTTGAGGATAAGTACAAAATAGTCGAATGAGTACGCATGCCGCGGGAGTAAAGGCATGTGCGACGCGCCACGTCAAGGATGAGGCGGTGAAGAGAAATTCAAACCACGAAAAAATGGGGATAAGGCTCTACGCGCGACGCGGCTACAGGCCTTACGTGTCGCGGGTTCTAATTTTCCACAAGTATAAATAGAGGCTTTTAGGTCGAATTCTGGAGTCGAAGATCAGACCCTAAGGTGGACTTACGACGACTTTGACTCAAGTTTCCAGATTCCAGCAATCCTTTGTGGTATTTTTATGTTTTTCACTTTGCTTTCAATATTAGTTTAGTTGTTTTAGCTTTTAGCTTGGTGTTTCTGGAGTGTGACAACCAGTAGCAGTAGGTTAAAACTCTTTAATTTCGTATTCTACTGTTTTGGATCTTCTGGATTGGAGTTTACTATAGTTAATCATTCAGTTCATGTTTTATTGCACTTTTTACCTTTATTTATGTTTCGATGCTTTTGAATGCTTTTGGTTTGTGTTTATTGTTTCTGGATTTTGAATATACCTTCTGATTTCAGTAAGCAATCTAGGGTTAGACTTTGGTTTAGTTTCATTTAGTTTATGTTTGGTTTTGAGTTTGGATTTGAGATTTCTATGTGTTTTGGAAAAGTAGAAGTTAGTCCCTCTGGCTGTAGCGTGACACTACAGTTGGTAAGCTATCGTCTTGTCTTGACCACCAAACTCTCGTGGATCGACCTTTACTACCGATGTACTAGTGTGTGTGAGGTTTTATTTTCTTATTTTTGACCGCACGACGACCTAGGCGTGTCAAATTTTGGCACCGTTGCCGGGGAGTTGTGAGCTTAGGATAGGACGATCTGTAGGGAGGTGATAGTGTTTTATTTTTACAATAAAACACTATCATTAAAAGACTGTTTTATCACATTAACACGCTCAAAGGCACACAAAAACCGTATTTTTGTGCAACATGAAGAATCTCCAAAACCGCCTTAAAACATGCAAAATACTTCTTTATAACAGATATGGTTCAGACAGACCCGTCTAACCTACCTCGTCTGTTAACCAAATAGATCATATTTTATCTAAATGCATGTTTTCACTCAACATCCAGGCAAAAGCTCACATTCCAATGGCAGCTCCTGATGCACACCACAGACTCCCAAAAGTCTGGCGGTGATAATAGATCTACTGTCGGGTCACTACTAGCCCAAGCCAGCCATTTGTTTTCATATAAAAAACATCTCACAAATCACGGGGAAAGCCTATTAAGATATCATTATTTCTCTCAATAGAATTATGATTAATTTGTTTTTAGTCCCCAGACATCCTCACAGAAATTGCAAGCTAACGAGAGAATATCTCATTTTTCTTACACTGCACATCACGGCCCACTGCTGTGTTGCAGATGCAAATCTGCCAGAACTATGGTATTTACCTTAGGAAATCCTGATAAGCTCAACATCAAAACAGGCTTATATTAACAGGTGGCTAAACATGAATTACAATTCATGTTTAACTTGAACAGAGTTCTCCGGAGCTGCCGGTGTGAGGAAAACACGAGGGATTTGTGTGTTAACATTTATGACTTTATTTCAGGAACAAGACCCAAGAAACTCTGATAAGACAACCAAACCCGAGGAAGTGATGCTCCAAACTTAAGAGCAAAAACACCAAAAACACATAAAAATTACAGCAATCGCGACTTGACAGACCCTGTGTCGCGACGTGAAGAGAAGCAAGACAAAAGACCCAAAACCTACAGCACTCGCGCCGCGACGGATGCAAGGGTCGCGACGCGAAGACCTTGGACGCGACACCACCAACTTCTTGGTCGCGAGACTACCAACACAACGAACTAGCCAGACCAGTGGCCGACAAAAGCAGCACCAGGCCGCACCCTCGCGACGCGACAGACACCCTTGTTGCGACGCGAGCACTGTATTCAGCAAGTATAAATAGAGGCCTTCTATGCACGGTTTTAGACATCCTTTTACACCAATTTACATCCTTTAGACACCAAGTTACCAATTCACTCTCTATCAGTTGTAATAGTCGAAATATCTCTTAGTTAGTTGTTTAGAACCAATAGATTATCCCTTTCGGTGGTAATTCTAGTAGTAATTCAAGATAATTCGAAGGATAAACGCTCCAAGTTACATGCCAAGGAACACCAAGACCATCTTCACGATCATCACTCGAATGGAAGGCTAATCTCTTCATATTACTTCCGGTAATGTTATCATACCTTTAGTGTAACATGTTTTTACTTTGATTCCGAACAAATGTTTTACTATTGTAACTATTAAACTCTCATATCTTTGAATACAACTAGTGAATCATTTGTGTCTACTTCTACTTGCTATCATATTCTCAAGACATAGTATTATCAACATATTATTCGTGCCTATCTCACCCAAATAACGAGCTAAGACGGATAATCGGTTAATATACTTTGTGCCCAAATAATATGTTAATAAGTTGTAACGTTACTATCATCTAGATAAAACATAATATTGCCAAACCATTATTTGTACCTAATCTACTCAATTGTTAGACAAAGACAAATAATTGATTCAACATGTTATGTATTTACCCATGTAATAGTAATTGTTAGTAAATTATAATTATGTTAAGGTAATTATATCGGAATCGTTATAGTAAAACATGTGAAACTAATTGTTGATAACTAAACCGGAAGTAACTCTTTCTTTATATTCTCAAGTTATAATTTCAATATTTTTACCATCACAGTCAATATTTACTTTACAACTCATTAAAAGTTAACCACTAAATCCTTGGACTCGACCCCGCTTGCCATATCTACGTAGTAAAAGTGGGTTATAAATTGTTTTTGACGCGTGTGACGATAGCGTTGTTAAAATGGCGCCGTTGCCGGGGATTATGTGCGCTTAATTTCTAAAGAGTTGCTTAAAGTTAAATTTTTCTTTTTGTTATTATTTTCTTCTTGTGCAAACTCACTTGTTTATGCATACAAGACATAGTAGCAACAATTCACCCTTGTTATTTAATCCGGAGCCCGAAATAACTATTAGAAACAATCGAATTGCAAGACGTTTATTTGGAACAATGAATTTGGACGAAGTGTTAGTGGAAGATGTTCATGATGAATCACACATACAACCTCCACAAGCGGGTCCTCATAATCCCATACCACAAGCACATCCACCAAATCCTCCACAATACAGAAACAATGGCAACAATGGTGGATATCAAGGAGATAACACCAACAATTGGAATGGTACAAATCGACACAACGGTGGTTTTCATGAAGGTAATCATTTCCAGTTCAATCCTCGTTACTTAGATCAACCAAATAGACACTCTGTAGCATCTCACTTTCAACCAGGAGATTATGATGATCCTTCACCTATAATATTTCCACATGGGAACGAACATATTGTAGAAATTAGACCACAATTAATTGGAGTAATTCCACTTTTTCGTGGTTATAAAAATGAGGATCCTTATAATCACTTGTATGAATTTCTTGCAATAGCTAACGCAAACACACCGAGAGAAACCAATAGAGATACCTTTAAATTGCATTTATTTCCATTTACTCTAAAAGAAAAAGCAAAATATTGGTTTACATCACTTGCTCCTGGAAGTATTAATACTTGGGATCAATTGAGAACCAACTTTTTACAAGAATTTTACCCAGCTAGTAAAACCACAGAAATAAGAAAAGCAATACAAGATTTTTCGCAAAAACCCAACGAAGAATTTCATGATGCTTTTGATCGTCTTAAGGAATTACTACGATCTTGTCCGCATCATGAATTCCCTCGTTGGCAACTTGTAAGGTATTTCTTTGATGGAGTAGATAATACGAACCAATCCATGATAAATGCTGCCTCGAGTGGTACATTTATGTTGCAAGATAGTGAAAATGCTTGGACATTTCTAGAACAACTGAGTAACGGATCAAAAGCTAATTATTCAACAAGAAAACAAGAAAATCCAAATCAAACTGTTGCAACAATAGCACTTGATAAAACATGGAAAACTGGAGTAAAATCTGATATCATGGCTTTAAGCAAAAAGGTTGATTTATTGCTTACAAGTCTTGGAAAAGAGAAAGGTGTTAATGTTTTGCAGGGACAAAAGCCATGTGCAAATTGTGGAAACACCGGACACAATGCGCATAATTGCACAAAGACCCATGAAGAACTCAACCATCTAAGTGGATATGGTCAATACCATAATCCACAAAGATCCTTCAGACCCAACAACCAGGGGAATTTTCACAACAACAATCAGGGAAATTTTAATAACAACAACCAGGGAAATTTTCACAACAACAATCAAAGAGGACCGCACGAAAACCAGCATCAAAATCAACAACGGACATTTCAACCCAACCACAACGGAAGAGAAGGAAGTTCAAGCAGAAAGGAACCAGAAAATGAAGGAACAAAACTAGACAAGATTATGGAATTCATCACCCAGACATATCAGAAAACTGACACCAATACCAAAACAATCGCAGCCATGGAGAAACAGATCGCCCAGCTGGCGGAACAACTTGGGAAAAGAGAAGAAGGAAAATTCCCAAGCAACACAACTGTGAATCCGTCTCACAGTCAAAGGCCGGGGAAAGAACATCAAGTCAACCAAGTCATCACTCTAAGAAGCGGGAAGAAAGTCAACAATCAGGTAAGTTCTCTTCCCAACCCAACTTTAGAAGAGGAAAGTGATACCGAAGAAATATACAATGAAAAAGAGGAATTAGAAAAAATATTAAAAGAAAAAGAAATAGAAATTGAACAAAATAACATCGCACCATATCCTTCAGCCCTCGAACCATCGACTTCTAAAGACACAAAACGGACTAAGTCGGAAGACATGTGGGAAGTTTTTTCCCTAGTCAAAATAAACATTCCCTTAGTCAAATTAATCAGAGAAGTCCCCTCATACGCAAAATTTCTGAAAGATTTATGCATTCAGAAAAGAAAATTAAAATCGTGTCTCCCAAAGAAAGTAGACTTAACAGAACATGCAAGTTCTATAGTCTCCAACTCTCTTCCTCCTAAGCTTAAAGATCCAGGAGCACCCTTAATCTCTGTCACCGTGGGTAACATAAACATAAAAAAGCACTTTTAGACCTTGGAGCAAGTGTCAACATTCTTCCAGAGAATTTGTTTGATCAGTATGAACTAGGCAATCTGAAACATACTGATATCATTTTACAACTTGCTGACAAATCCACAAAAATCCCAAGAGGAATGTTGACCGATGTTATAATCAAGGTGGATGAATTTTACTATCCAGTTGACTTTTTAGTGCTTGATACTGAACATACTTATAAGGAAAGCCAGGCTTCAATTATTTTGGGACGACCATTTTTGGCAACAACAAACGCCCAAATTAATTGTAGAACAGGAGCAATGGATATCGCCTTTGGGAACAGAAAACTCCGATTAAATGTCTTTAATACATTTAATAATTCATCAACAGAACATGAGTGTTACCAAGTTGATGTAGTTGATGACTTAGTGCATCAAGCTACACCAACCATCTTAAGATCTAATGAATTGGAAAGTTTTCTTAATAATACCAGGATTGAGGACAGGGACACAAAAGAGGTACACATGATGGAAGAGGTTTTTCAAACACAGCAATGGAAAACACCATGGATCCCACAAGTGGAAAAATTACCCACAAACTTTTCAGCACCGTTAAAATCATCTTTTGAAGTACCACCGGTGTTAGAATTGAAAACGTTACCAAAACATTTGAAATATTCATTCTTGGGACCTAACAAAACTCTACCTGTAATAATTTCTACTGATTTAACAGGTGCTCAAGAGGAAACTTTGTTAGAAGTGTTGGTGAAGTACAAGGAAGCTATTGGATGGACAATAGCAGATCTGAAGGGGATAAGTCCAGTGACGTGTATGCACAGAATCATTACTGAAGAAGGAATGAAACCATCCCGAGAAACACAAAGACGGTTGAACCCGAATCTCAGAGAAGTAGTCAAGAAAGAAGTACTCAAATGGTTGGACGCTGGCATTATTTACCCAATATCCGACAGCGATTGGGTAAGTCCAACTAAAAGGTGCCTAAGAAATCAGGAATCACAGTGGTCGAAACAGAAGATGGAGAAAAGATGACCACCAGACCAATCACAGGATGGAGAGTATGCATCGACTACCGCAAGTTGAATGCTGCAACATCAAAGGATCATTTCCCACTCCCATTCATAGACCAAATAGTCGAAAAACTATCTGGGAAGAAATTCTACTGTTTTTTAGACGGATACTCGGGATACAACCAAATTGCCATCCATCCCGAGGATCAGGCTAAAACAACCTTTACTTGTCCGTATGACACCTTCGCATTCCGAAGGATGCCATTCGGATTATGTAATGCTCCCGCCACATTCCAACGTTGCATGATGGCTATATTTTCTGATATGGTGGGAGAATCACTAGAAATTTTCATGGATGATTTTTCGATATTTGGCTCCTGTTTTGAAAATTGTTTAAAACAGCTGGAGAAGGTACTAAAAAGATGCACAGAATCTAATTTAATTTTAAGCTGGGAGAAGAGCCATTTCATGGTCAAGGAAGGAATTGTACTTGGGCATGTCGTTTCAGAACGCGGTTTTGAAGTCGACAGAGCCAAAGTACAAATCATTTCCACCCTTCCCCCACCAAGCTCGGTAAAAGGCATTCGTTCCTTTCTTGGACATGCCGGATTTTACCGACGATTCATTAAAGATTTTAGTACCATTTCTAAGCCACTGTGCAAACTGTTATTAAAAGACGCACCATTTGTCTTTGATAATGACTGTCAAGAAGCAGTCACCATTCTGAAACATAAATTAACCGAAGCACCAATTTTGCAAGCACCTAATTGGCTTCTTCCTTTTGAGATAATGTGTGATGCTAGTGATTATGCTGTAGGAGCAGTCTTGGGACAAAGAGTGGACAAGAAACCAGTTGTTATTTGCTATTCAAGCAAAACATTCTCCGAGGCACAACTTAATTATACCACCACTGAGAAAGAACTTTTGGCGGTTGTGTACGCTCTAGATAAATTTAGATCTTACATCTGGGGATCTAAAGTTATTTTGTACACAGACCATAGCGCTATCCGCCATTTAATGGAAAAGAAGGAAACAAAACCACGGCTCATTCGGTGGGTACTTTTGTTACAGGAATTCGACATAGAGATCCGAGATAAAAAGGGATCTAAGAATGTGGTGGCTGATCATCTCTCCAGAATCCAAACCGATGAAATCCAAGGGGAA
Organism: Cichorium intybus; assembly: GCA_023525715.1. Classification (NCBI taxonomy): domain Eukaryota; kingdom Viridiplantae; phylum Streptophyta; class Magnoliopsida; order Asterales; family Asteraceae; genus Cichorium; species Cichorium intybus. The sequence goes on along the minus strand of CM042011.1, from coordinate 142,455,148 downwards.
ACTATACGGGAGGATTTCCCTGACGAGCAATTGTTTTCTGTTCAAAAATTACCATGGTTTGCTAATCTGGTTAACTATTTTGTAACAGGACAAACACCACGACACTGGACCACTCAACAAAAGAGATACTTTTTCTCCCAAACCAAGCAATATATGTGGGAGGATCCAGATCTGTTCAAAATAGGAGCAGACCAAGTTATCAGGAGATGTGTGCCAGATGATGAACAGACGGACATTCTCTGTCACTGTCACTCATACGCTTGCGGAGGACACTTCAGTGCTAAAAAGACTGGGCACCGAATTCTCCAAAGTGGTTTTTTCTGGCCGTCTTTATTTAAAGATGCTTACACTTATGTCAAAGCTTGTGATAGATGCCAACAGATGGGGGGAATCTCAAGACGAGACATGATGCCGATGTCCCCGATACTAATTGTTGAAATTTTTGACGTTTGGGGCATTGACTTCATGGGACCATTCCCCCACATCATTTGGAAATTTATATATTTTATTAGCTGTTGACTACGTGTCCAAATGGGTAGAAGCTGAAGCTACCAGAACAAACGACCACAGTGTCGTATGCAAATTTGTAAAAAAGAACATTTTCTCAAGACACGGAATCCCTCGAACCATCATAAGTGACGGGGGTTCCCATTTCAAGAATAGACATTTTGCAAAAGTTTTAAAACACTATGGCGTTACCCACAAAATTGGTACACCATATCATCCACAGACAAGTGGACAAGCGGAGGTGTCTAATCTAGAAATTAAAAGAATTCTAGAAAAGACAGTCAGACCAGACCGAAAGGACTGGTCCATTCGATTAGATGATGCCTTATGGGCCTATCGGACAACATATAAAACCCCCATAGGAATGTCCCCATATAGACTTGTGTACGGCAAGCCATGTCATCTACCTGTGGAGATAGAGCACCGTGCCATGTGGGCAATCAAAAACGCTAATATTAATTTAACTTATGCAGGAGAATAGAGAAAGTTACAGTTATCAGAACTGGAAGAAATAAGGAAAGAGGCATATGAGAGTTCAAAAATTTATAAAGAGAAAACAAAAGACTTCCATGACCGCCACATTGTCCGAAAACAATTTCATAAAGGACAATTGGTGTGGTTATTTGATTCACGTCTCAAGCTCTTTCCTGGAAAATTGAAAAGCAAATGGACTGGTCCATATGTCATAACAGATGTTGCACTACATGGTGCAATAGAAATTAAACCAGAAAAAGGAGGAGAACCGTTTAAAGTAAATGGACAATGGTTAAAACCTTATATTCAATTGGTGGATAATTCAAAAGTAATTTTTGAGAAAATTGCTTTAACTAATCCAAAAGATCTAACCATTTGAACATAAGGCACTGCGTCCGGCTGAAGACGTTAAACTTAGCGCTTTTCGGGAGGCAACCCGAGAACTTTGTGGGTGTGTTCACTGCAAGCCCTCATTTACACTTATGCAAAACATAAGTGTGTAGTGTGTTTAATTATTTGTTTTTAGTATGTTTAATTATTTGTTTTTAGTGTGTTTTATTTCATAAAAACATAAAAAACATAAAAATTTGTGTGTATTAAATATACGGACATACAGGTGAAAAGAGGGGATAAAAACAAAGTTTAAAAATGAAAAAATAGCCCTCTGAAGACCCCTCGCGACGTGACCCAAAATCCTCGCGACCGCGAGAACAGGTAAATCGCGATAAGAAAAAGCCACATTTTCCAGGCTTCGCGCCGCGACAAAGCTCGCCGTCGCGACGCGAAGGAGCGTGAAAAGGTACATAACCCTAACCCTACAGATCCGCCGTTTTTCACCCCATTCTCCCCTTCGCGATTCTCTCTCACGGCCAGACGATTTTCAACCAAAAACACTCGTTTTTCTTCATTTTTCTCGTGCAATTCATCATATAAGGTACGTATAACACTCCTCTACTCTCGATTAAGGTTTCTACATGTCAAATCATAGAAAAATCGAAGGAATTTCGGCCGAAACCGAGGCTTGCGATCGGTTTGGTCTAGATGTTATTAATTCCTTAAATTGATGCCTATACATGTTAGATCTAGCACTTAGGAACTTATATGGCTTAATGCATTGAGTTAAAACCTAGCAAAACAGGAGAAATCAGCCGTCCCGACGGTCCGATTGCCGCTCGCGATCGCGACAGGGATCTCCCTCGCGACTCGAGGTTTGACGCGACCAAGTCGCGAAGCCTGTGCAGAACCCTTTTTTTTTTGCTATTTTCTCGCATATAAGACCCGAGTAATGATTTGTGAAAACTTGAAAATTTGCAGATATGGCACGTAGACGGGAACAAAGGCAACAACCAGTAGAAAGGGACGATATATCTTCACATCCGTGGTTGCGATTCCCACAGACCATTCCCTCAGCCAGGAAAAATTTATACGAGACAAATTTGGAGAGATACAGACGAAGAGATGTCGAGCCAGCTCTAGTATTGGACTAGAATTTTGCCAATACTATTGGGATCACTGCAGCAGTTGACCAGTATTTGGTCAAGACAGATGGCACATATACTAGTTATGCATGGAGGAATCTGTTCCAGATCAGAGAGCATAGCTACAAAGAGCTAATACTGGAGTTTTTCTCCACAGTCACCTTCGACCCGACCGAGGAGGATATGTTTGTACGCACAGCTATTTCCTTCCGACTTGGAGGGGAAGCCAGACAGTGCAGTATTGTTGAGCTGGGATGGAGACTGGGTCTCTATCCACATGGTGATTCTCGCACACCAGCATTCAGAGAGTACTTAGCTCAATGCCTCACCGGCCCAACTGAAGAACTGATCCACATCGACTTCTGGGAGAGATTGCCAACACTCTATACCTCCCCGAGACTGCAGTAGAGAGTGCGATCCACTCTCCGATCCACAGATTATTACACCGACTTATTGCTACTTCCGTCAATCAACGGAGGGGCAGTGAGAAGGTTTCAGCTGCAGATCTCTTTTACCTGTGGTGTCTTTTGACACCAGGGAGGCACTGCAACCTCCCATACTCGCTGGCATTTTTCTTGGCCCGCAAAGTCACAGGGGCCCGATCTACTAGCCCCCTCTGCGATGGTCATTTGATCACGCGACTGGCCCACTCATACGGTCTCACAGCACTACCAGAGATACGAGTCATGACCCCGAGCGAGCCCAGAGCCATAGGGCGTCAGTACTTGGAGTCTATGAGGGTGATCCGACAGTCAGGTCCACCAGGGACATACGAGATTGCCGAGCCAGAGCAGGATGAGCAAGCACCCGAGGCTGCTCAAGCACCACCTCCACCTCCCAGGCGCCGTCAGCGTCAGCATCAGAGATCTCCTGCGCCACCACAGGATCCCGAGCCCGAGATCAACCTCGGGACCATTTACCGACAGATGCAGGATTGGCACCTAGCCAATCAAGTCCAGCATCAGTGGATGGCAGACTCTATGACAGATTTTTTCAGACATCAAGGATTTCAGCCTCGGTATCCATATCCAGGTACCGTTCCACCTGTACCTGATTGGTACACTGGTAGCTATCCTCCAGGAGATGAGGCTGGGCCATCAGGTACTCATTATGATGATGATGATGAGTGATTTTTTTCTATCTTTTGTTTTTAACGTTGGTGTGAATTTAAATACTGTTGTGTGTTTTAATTATTGTTAGTGTGAACTTTAAATATTGCATGGTGTGAATTTTCTTGAAGTTTATTTTATGTTTGTTCAGAATGACGTTTGTTTGTGTTGTTGATTACATTACAGAAGGTGATCTAACATGCTGGCAGTCAGTTCAGCGCCCAACGTACCAATTGATCCCGCCAATATATAAAAAAATAAAAATAAAATAAAAATAATAAAAATAATAAAAATTTTCCGAAAAGAAATCAATTGCGAAAAACTCCATTTTGCTTGAGGACAAGCAAACCTCAAGTGTGTAGTATTTTGATAGTGTTTTATTTTTACAATAAAACACTATCATTAAAAGACTGTTTTATCGCATTAACACGCTCAAAGGCATACAAAAACCGTATTTTTGTGCAACATGAAGAATCTCAAAAACCGCCTTAAAACATGCAAAATACTTCTTTATAACAGATATGGTTCAAACAGACCCGTCTAACCTACCTCGTCTGTTAACCAAATAGATCATATTTTATCTAAATGCATGTTTTCACTCAACATCCAGGAAAAAGCTCACATTCCAATGGCAGCTCCTGATGCTCACATCACGGCCCACTACTGTGTTGCAGATGCAAATCTGCCAGAACTATGCTATTTACCGTAGGAAATCCTGATAAGCTCAACATCAAAACAGGCTTATATTAACAGGTGGCTAAACATGAATTACAATTCATGTTTAACTTGAACAGAGTTCTCCGGAGCTGCTGGTGTGAGGAAAACACGAGGGATTTGTGTGTTAACATTTATGGCTTTATTTCAGGAACAAGACCCAAGAAACTCTGATAAGACAACCAAACCCGAGGAAGTGATGCTCCAAACTTAAGAGCAAAAACACCAAAAACACATAAAAATTACAGCAATCGCGACTTGACAGACCCTGTGTCGCGACGTGAAGAGAACCAAGACAGAAGACCCAAAACCTACAGCACTCGCGCCGCGACGGATGCATGGGTCGCGACGCGAAGACCTTGGACGCGACACCACCAACTTCTTGGTCGCGAGACTACCAACACAACGCACTAGCCAGACCAGTGGCCGACAAAAGCAGCACCAGGCCAGTGGCCGACAAATGTTATCATACCTTTAGTGTAACATGTTTTTACTTTGATTCCGAACAAATGTTTTACTATTGTAACTATTAAACTCTCATATCTTTGAATACAACTAGTGAATCATTTGTGTCTACTTCTACTTGCTATCATATTCTCAAGACATAGTATTATCAACATATTATTCGTGCCTATCTCACCCAAATAACGAGCTAAGACGGATAATCGGTTAATATACTTTGTGCCCAAATAATATGTTAATAAGTTGTAACGTTACTATCATCTAGAGAAAACATAATATTGCCAAACCATTATTTGTACCTAATCTACTCAATTGTTAGACAAAGACAAATAATTGATTCAACATGTTATGTATTTACCCATGTAATAGTAATTGTTAGTAAATTATAATTATGTTAAGGTAATTATATCGGAATCATTATAGTAAAACATGTGAAACTAATTGTTGATAACTAAACCGGAAGTAACTCTTTCTTTATATTCTCAAGTTATAATTTCAATATTTTTACCATCACAGTCAATATTTACTTTACAACTCATTAAAAGTTAACCACTAAATCCTTGGACTCGACCCCGCTTGCCCTATCTACGTAGTAAAAGTGGGTTATAAATTGTTTTTGACGCGTGTGACGATAGCGTTGTCAGGAGGTGTTTTCTGATTTTTAGTTTTAGTTTTGATATTTAGGTTAGTAAGTATTTTCTATTTTGGTTTTGGCGGGCGTGTTGCACTAGTGCATGCATACCCGTCGTGGTGGGCATACATCACCCTTGCTTTTTGACTCTGAAATAGAACGAACCGCGCGCAAGAATCGTGTGCGTAGGCGTCTAGATAGAATGAGTCTCAGTAGTGTCACTATAGAGGATGTTACCTATGAGCCCTTGGGCGAGGTAACAGGGGGAATTCCATTTATACCCCCAGTGTCGGAATTTCACTTCGGTAGCACGAGTGCTAGTGGTGGTGCGGCTTCAGCCCCCGCATCAATACCATCATGCACTCTGCCTTCAGTTCCAACTTTAGGACAAACCACAACCAATCCTTTTTCCGCTGTGTTGGCTTGGGGAGCGTCGACCCGAGATGGCAACCCACCGCCACAACAGCAAGCAACCATTTCTCAACCACAACATTCCCAACCATTACAACCAAAGTACCAACAACCCATATTTAAACCACAACCTGTTTTTCAAACCTTACCACAACAAACCAAACATGTACAACCACAACAACCTCCGCCATAGCAGTATCAATACTAGGAGGTAGAGCAAGGATAATACAAGGAGGATGAAGGATGGATCCCACCGCAGCAGCAACAACAGTGGAACCGAGGTCGAGGACTTCCAAGGAGAATGCAACAACCACAGAAACCACAAGGGCAACAATTTTACAACAACAACAATGATCATCATAACGGTAACTTTGTTCCACCCTTATATTTTGCACAACCGAGAGGGCAATCGGTTGCGTCACACATCCAACCGCGGGGGTATGACGATGCGTCGCCCATTTATCTTCTTGATAATATTGAGAACCAAGTAGAAATTAGGCTGTAACTTTTAGGAATATTACCTGAGTCTAGGGGTTACAAACAAGATGATCCATATAATCACTTATATGAGTTCATAGCCATAGCTAATGCCAATACCCCTAGCAACACAAACAAGAATATATTTAGGTTGAGACTGTTCCCATTTACCTTGAAAGACAAAGCCAAATATTGGTTTACTTCTCTTCAACCTAATAGTATTACCACGTGGGAGCAACTAAAGGCCAAGTTTTTACAAGAGTTTTATCCAACAAGTAAAACCACCAAGATCCGATGGGCTATTCAAGATTTTCAATAGAAGCCGGGGGAGGCATTTCACGAGGCTTTGGATAGGTTAAAGAAGTTGATGAGGTCGTGTCCACACCATGATATTCCAAAATGGCAGCTGGTGAAGCTATTCTTTGAAGGGGTGGACCTGACCAACCAAGAAATGATCAACGCATCATCCAGCGGGGCCATTATGATGCAAGACCCTGATGATGCCTGACGATTTCTCGAACAACTCAGCAATGGATCAAAGGCAAATTTCTCCACCAGGAAGCCCGTAAGTACAGCTGCAGCAGTAGAAGCGGATGCAGATTGGAAGAAAGATGTGAAGAAGGAGATTGGTGAGTTGAATAGAAAATTCGATAGGTTAATGTCCACTTTGCAGAATAGGCCCCAGAATCAGCAACAAAGCGGTCAACAAGGACAAAGAACGCAGGATGTCATTCAAGTACACGGCCAAGGTCAAGGATAGTACAACAATGGACGACCTTACAGGCCTTACAATCAGGGAATCCAAAATTCCTACAATAACAGGCAGAATAATTATCAGGGACAATCCTCAAACCAAACTAGACAATTCTAGCCTGGAAACAACAACGGTCCGAATAGGAATAGCAATAGCAACAGGGGGTCAACTAGCGATAGCAACAATGCTCCAGAAAGCCAAGAAAGTATGATTGCTAAGATGTATGATTTGTTCAACGCCAGTCAGCAGCAAACTCAAGCAAATGCCAAGGCCATTGCAAATATGGAGAGGCAAATAGCTCAGATGGCTGAGGACCAAAGGAAAAGGGATAGTGGCAAGTTACCAAGCAGTACGGAAATAAACCCAAATCATACACAAAGGGCTGGGAAAGAGCATGTGAACGCTGTTGAAGCAGAATGGAGAAAAATCACCAAAGAGGATTTATTAGGAAAGGAGGAAGAGTCTAAGACTGAGGAGAGTAAGGAAAAGGATGAGGAAAGTAATCAAGTTAAAGAGGACAAGGAAGTCCCGATGGATGAGCAGCCAGTGGTGGCTGGTATTAAGAAAAAGAAGGATAAGAAAGTGAAGAAGAGGCAGGAGGAGCCTAGCAAGCCGACCGGGCCATTGATAAATCAACCTCTATGGGATGAGCTGAAGAATGCTCCTGAAGATACAAAGATTCTTCAGGAGATGTGTGAGAAGAATCGGAAGTGCAAGACACCTACACCAGACATGGTAAGACTGACTGTTAAAGCAAGCGAGGCTTTGTTAGGGACACTGCCTAAGAAGGAAAGAGACCCCGGTTCACCATTGATTACTGTCACGGTAGGGGATGTTATCATTAGGAACACATTGTTGGATTTAGGAGCAAGCGTTAATGTGTTGCCAGGATACTTGTATGACAAGTATAAGAATGAGGAGTTGGAACCTGCAAAGACGGTATTGCAGCTGGCAGATCAATCAACGAAGGTTTCCCGGGGTAAGCTAACCAACGTGATAATCAAGGTTGGTAACTTCTTTTATCTTGTTGATTTCTTGGTATTGGAGTACGAGAGTTTAGAAGATGCATATGTGTTAATTTTGGGACGTCCATTCTTAGCCACAGCTGGGGCTGTAATGGATCCTAACACTGGAGATTTGGATATCTCTTTTGGAACGAGGAAACGCAGGCTGAACATTTTCGGATGCCTGATATCATTGCCACCGGGGTATAATGACAAGTACTTGAGCAACAACCCGCTTATGGCACCGGGGATAAAGGATAAAGGAAAGAAATGGACACGAGAAGGTGAAAGTGAAGAAGAAGAGATCTTATGGGAGGCAAAGCGACATCCGTTGTCAACAGTGGATAAGGTGCAGTTGCTCGATATGATGGAAATTATGGAACTAAAACATCAGCAATACGAGAAAGATACACGATGTAGGGAGGCGAAAGTCTTCCAGCTCCTGGATGCACAGCAACAATGGATTAGCCAAGTAAGCGATCGCATGACACAGCTTACCACAATACTAGCAACACTGGTCCACGACTTCACACCCGAAATGAAGAAAATGATGCCACCAGAAGAGAGCGAGGAATAAGAAGCAGCACGTCTGGCTAAAGACGTTAAACTTAGCGCTTGTTGGGAGGCAACCCATCCTTTATAGGTTAGGTATAGTGTTTCTTAGGAGTAATTAGGAGAATATTATCATCATCATTGCAGGAACTAGTAGTATGAAGCAAGTGTGAGGTCACACGAGGGACTTTGGAGAATTTGGAAGCCACGACGCGGTAAGGAGAAGGGTGCGACGCGGGATCGCACGATAACCCGATGCGCAAGGGTTATTTGGTGACACGTGCGACGCGGATTGAATCTACGTGTGTCGCGGAAGATGATCGGTCAGAAAAAGTCTTTATAAGGTACGTATTCCATCGCAACCCACACAACCACGCCGCGCGAGAACAGAGCAATCTCTGATCAACCGATTTCCTTCGATTTTCTTGCGTTTTTGTGTTCTACTACTACGGTATATCTTCTAGAACTTGTTATTTCGCGTTATTACAAGCATTTGATCGGTTAATTTGATTGAAATAGCAAAACTAGAAAACTTAGACAATCGGCAATACCGACTCGTAGGGTGTTTTGTTTGCAAAATCACCACCCTAGAGGGGCTAGTCGGTAGTTAGGCTACCTTGTAGAGGCATTAGATTGAGTTTAGGCCGCGTCGCGCGTGTCTGGGAGGGACGAAGGACTAATTTTGCAAAAATATGTTTATGTGTGCAGATGGATTTCAGGCATGATCATCCATTTCTTCGGTTTCCCGTGGTTTTAGACGATACTCCACAGTATGTGGCACAGCGAGACGAGTTGAGTACCCACCAGGTACTCGAGGCGATCGTACTGGATCGAGCAGTTCTGACACAGGCTGGACTTTCGGCCGAGCTAGAGCCATTTCTCCATCGTACCTGGGCTGACGGAGAGTTTACTTTCACTTGCCACGGCTAGAATAGGCTGATGGCAAACGAGGATAATGTGGTCTACAAGGAGCTTCTTCTGGAGTTCCTTTCTACAGTTCGTTACACACCAGCCTCACAGGAGGCACGGTCCCGGATGGTTCGATTCAGATTGGGCGGAGAGAGCAGGGAGTACAACATCCGAGAGTTTGGGAGACGCGTGGGGATTTACACAGCGGCAGAGCTAGCAAGATGCCATTTTTTGCCATTTTTACGGGCATGTATTGTAACACCCCTTTTCTCAAAACATATTTTATTACAAATACAGTTTATGTTACAAACATATTTTACAACTTGTGACTATAAAGTAGCCACTTAATTTTTTTTTATTTTACAAACTTAAACTTAAGGGGGTATTACAGACTCAATACAGATAACCATAATTTAAACTTACAGTGTACAAACTGGTCCCAACTGCAACCTTTGCTCTTTTCACCTAAGTACATAGCATTTCAAAAATAGTATACGTAAGACATAAAGCCTCGTGAGTAATATGGGTTTAGACCCAAAACCTTTCTGTTCAAAACTTGAAATATTACAAGTAAACTGCTCAAAACTGATTTATATCATAAATCTCAAAATGTCTTTTCTTCTTTACTTTCAAACTTTTTAAAAAAATACTTTCTTTCTCATTTTCTTGTGACCAACTGAAACTCATGAATTAAGTTATTTTAATTCATTCTACTAGCTCCCCTCGCGGGACAGAACAGATCCGCCCACTAGGTTATGCTCATTCTGTCTCCCCTTTGTGACTTGGAACGGATTCAAGCACAAGGGTATACTAAGCTAGACAACTACTTCGCGACGAGAGGTACCATCCCAGTAGTGTCTTCTGATCCCCCGATTATGTGGGTGATCCTAGTCCGGACAACTGGCTCTTACTTCTTTCTCTCTTTAATACTTATCTCATTACATCTCAAATTGGTCAAAATGGGACACAATTTGTAAATAACTCATACTCAAACATTTTATAACTCTTTACTGACAATACTTTCAAAAACTAGTTTTGACATCTTAGTTCACATAAGGAACTTCTTTCAAAATACTTTGCAAACCATACTTCTTAAAAATCTCTTTTAAACACTAAGCTCTTGTATAGAGCTACTTTCAAAACTATTTTCCAAAACTTTAGTATTTGCAAACATTTGGAAAATCTTACTTTTCTGAAAATAACATTTTGCTATGTACTATAGAAATCCTCATAAAACTCACCTTGACGTTGCTACAAGTCTCTAAGCTTCTCGTATTCCTTTTCCTTTCCCGTGCTCAATAACGTTAGAAGCACCACCTATACAAGTATCATATATATATAAATACTCAATAAATACATACTACACTGACTCTACAGTTCTAAGGTCTCATACGTCTCAACTCTAGGTTATAACAAGTGTATAACCATTAATAAACTCGTTTTATAATTCTCTTCGAAATACGCCTATTTTGCTACAGTACCCCCGAGGGGTCGTCTTTCAGTTCCGACACTTTTCCATGAAGTCTTAGGCCATATTAGACTTGTGTTTCAAATTTGAAGTTCATTGGACAAGTCTAGCTCAAATTCCAAAAATCAAGTTTTGGCATAAATGTGAAGTTTAGCCACTGCCACTACAGTGACTTTTCCACAAGGTCGGATTACGGATTTGACAATTTCCGACATGTTCTTATACCATTTTAGGGTTATGGCTAAAATTTCAGACCAAACGGACATGTCTAGCTATGGTTTCTAGCAATTGAAATTTCTAACATTTTTGGTCCCTGTCTGAGGGCACACCACGCCTGGCTCAAGGCGCACTGCGCCTAGCGCCTGGGCAGTGTCCTGATCAGTCGCGATTTGTGCACTGTAGCACGCAGTTTTGACATTTTAAGTCCTTAATCCAGGTCTTAATCATATAGGGTTTGTTCTAGGACCAATACCGTTGACAAATAACAAGTTTTAAGCCATTAGAAACACCTTAATCACACCAATTCGTGATTTAGGGTTCTTGAGCAACATTTCAATTTCTCAACAATAGCAACCTACTTTGCTATTTTTTAACATATGTTCTTACTACATGAACATGTTTAAGCCCAGAAATCATATACACTTCATGGATTATGACTGAAATTACATATTTCAGTCCACTCCATGGAAACTCATCAAGAACACACAAAAGCTTGGGTAGAAACTTCAATTACTAACCTAGTTTACTTTGGAATCACCAATTCCAACCTTTCTCTTGATTTCTTGGCAACAATTCTTGAGCCTCTGCTTCTTCTCCCGTACTCTCTCTCGCTCTCTCTAGCTCTCTCTGGACACTTCTATTGGGTTCTTACATAATGGAGGAAATAACTATCTTATAATATATATATATATATATATATATATATATATATATATATATATATATATATATATATATATATATATATATATATATATATATATATATATATATATATATATATATATATATATATTAAATTTTATAAAAACTTTGCATTTTGGTCCTTAGCCTTCCAATTCCTTTACAAAGATGGTCTAAAAGTCATAACTTAACCATTTAAGCTTCATTAACTTCCAACTCAACATTTTCTTGACATTTTGGCCATTTTCATGACAAATGACCATTTTGCCCTTTTCGGTCATATATCACTATTCATGCGGTAAAACTCCAAATTTCATATAATCTTTTATTTCTTATATTATTATTTTACATAATACATGTTATTTTACACAATAATCTTATAACGTGTCAAAAGACCGTTTTACCCTTTTTCAACTTTTTCGCGGGTTCTTACAGTCACGCCTCCTTAAGCGGATTCCGTCCTCGGAATCTTTTCGTAATCTGTGAAATTCGGATATTTTCTCTTCATTTCTTCTAGCGTCTCCCAAGTTAGGTTTGACCCTAACGGGTGCTTCCACTTGACTAGTACAAGGTTAATCTCCTTGTTCCTTAGCTTTTTAGTCTGCATTTCTAGGATGGCTTCGGGTTCCTCAACCAGTTTAATAGGAGTCTCCACCCTCAGGTCGGTATACGGTATTACTAATTCATCTTTACCAAAATACTTTTTCAAGTAGCATACATGAAAGGTATCATGTATTCCACTGAGTTCGGGTGGTAACTCCAGCTTGAACGCTTGTAACCCCACTCTTTTCAGAATTCTAAAAGGTCCAATGTATCTTGGACTCAGCTTTCCTCTCTTGCCAAATCTGACCACTCCTTTCCATGGCGACACTTTTATCATCACCAAATCTCCTTCTTGCAAGTCATACGGTCTCTTCTTTAGGTTTGAGTAACTCCTTTGCCGATCTTGTGCTGCTTTCATGTTGGCTTGAATTACTCCAATCTTCTCATTGGTTACTCTAACAATCTCTGGCCCTGTAAGCTTCGTCTCACCCGCTTCTGACCAGCATAAAGGGGTTCTACACTTTCTACCATACAATGCCTCAAAAGGTGGCATTTTAATGCTAGAATGGTAGCTGTTATTGTATGCAAACTCCACTAGTGGCAGGCGTTCATCCCAACTTCCTCCAAAATCCATCACGCATGACCGTAGCATATCTTCTAATGTCTAGATCGTTCGTTCACTCTGACCATCCGTTTGTGGATGATACGCTATACTTAGCTGGATTTTTGTCCCCATTTTCTCTTGTAAGGCTCTCCAGAAGTTAGAGGTAAATCTAGGGTCTCTGTCTGACACGATAGACAACGGTGCACCATATCTTCTAAATACTTCATCTGTATACAACTGGGCTAACTGCTCCAATGGAGTAGTTTCTTTTATGGCTAGAAACAGTGCACTCTTGGTCAACCGGTCCACTATGACCCATATACTATCATGACCTCTTCTTGTTCTCGGTAACCCGACAATCAAGTCCATGGTTACATCTTCCCACTTTCCGGCTGGAATGTGTAATGACTGAGCATCTCCATGCGGGACCTGATGTTCCGCCTTGACTTGTGCACAGATGACACACTTGGAAATGTACTTAGCTATCCTCTTCTTCATTCCAGGCCACCAATACTGTCTTTTCAGGTCTTGATAAGTCTTGGTACTCCCTGGATGTATGGAATACTTTGACTTATGCGACTCTTCTAGAATCAGCTTTCTCAAACTTCCTGCTTTCGGTACCCAAATGCGGTTTCTGAAGGTCTTTAACCCTTGACTGTTGGTCTCGAACTGTATGTCTTTTCCTAGCTTTTCATCTTTTAAGTATCCACTTTCTTCAACTTTTTGCTGAGTTGCTCTAATCTGTTCTATAATGCTGGACACCAATTCTATGCGCATCGATCTTGCCTTGATTCTTTTCTCAGGAGCTTTTCTACTTAGTGCATCTGCTACTACATTTGCTTTACCCGGATGGTATACAATGTCGCAATCATAGTCACTGATCAGCTCTAGCCATCTGCTCTGTCTCATGTTCAACTCTTTTTGAGTGAACACATACTGCATGTAACGCCAAGACATGTTTTATTATATAATTATAATAAAAGGGCAAATTGGTCATTTTACCTTAGAAGGGTAAATTGGTCTTTTGGACAGAAAAGTATTTGGTTTGAAATAATATTTTGAGTTTTGGACTTAAAATGTCATAAAAACTGATTTTGGTCATTTTACCGTAAAAGGGTAATTTGGTCATTTGACCATGTGAAGGACCAAATATGAAAAATATTGTTGTTTGTGGCAAATGTATAAAGAATGAAAGTTTTATTGTAATAAAACTTGATTTTAGAGCCAAAAGTTCAAGAAATGGAACTTAAGGACTAAAAATGTAAACTTTGGAAGTATAAATAGAGAAGAGTTGACTCTCTCTTTGACAAGCCATTTGTGCAGCAACGGGAGGAGCAAGGAAGATGCGATTTCTGCAGGAAATCATGGAATTGAAGTGGAAAGTTGGAATCCTAGCTTGGAATTGAAGATTTCTAAGCATATAAGGTTAGTAAATTGAATTCTAACCTAAGTTTTGTGTGTGTTCTTCTTGGAATAATCTGGAAACTGAAATTCAATTATGATCCAAGAGGTTCAAATGAATTCTAAGCCTCGAACATGTTTATGTTGTAAGAATTCATATCAAATTGAAAGTATGTTGTTATTATTGAAAATTTGGAACTTTGCTCAAGAACCCTAGAATACATGTTTATGTGATTCAGTGGATTCTAATGAGTTCTAATGAGTTCCAAATGTTGTTAATGATGAGAATAATCAGTAGAAGTGATTAATTTTGAAGAATTTCGGTTTTTGGACCAAAATGTCAAAAACGGGAATTGTTGGAAAATGTTTGAAATATATGATTTCCATGGGTTAAAACTAGATGTTAATGAAGGGTTTTGGTCTTGGAACAAACCCCTATCGTTTAAGAAGAGAATTAAGGACTTAATAGCTGAAAATGGGAATTTGTAGCATGAAAAACGGACAAGAGAAACTGCACAGCGGCAGATAGGGTCCCAATCTCCATGGAGATAGGGTCGCGATCCGTAGGGACGCGATCCACATGGAGATAGGGTCGCGATCCTGCGTCTGCATGAAAATGAGCTGATTTCTCCTACCTTCTGTTAAGCCTTGGTCCAATTTTGGGACTTGATGCTAGACTTGTCCGTTTGACCTCAAATTTTGAACATAGGTCTAATATGATGTGAACCTTCGGGGAAAATTGTCGGAATACGTATACGACCTCCCGAAAGTACTGTAGCAAAATACGTGTATTTTGTAAAAATGTATAAATTAAAGAAAGATGGTAAATGGGAAGTTTATCATCTAGACATTGTTTGTAATGTTATTACATTGGACTCTTATGCATTAGAGCCAACTGAAATGATTATTAATCTATTATCATTTGGTATAAATGAATATATAGGTATGGGACAAAATGGTTGTGGTGCACGTAAAGGCAAGAAACAACCGGAAATTAAATGCAGCTAATATCCAGGTGAGTAATCTCACTGATATCATATGTGATATATGATGATTGAATTGTTACAGGTTGAAACTAATTGGTGGGAAGAAATTGATGGTTCAAATATACATTTGACATGACAAGACCAGATAAGCCGTGAGTCTGTAATAGACAATAACGGAACTGTGAGTCAGTCACTATTAATGGTACGACAAGACCAGATAAGCTGTGAGTCTAATATAGACAAGAACGGAACTGTGAGTCGAACTTATATCGACAAGACCAGATAAGCCGTGAGTCTTTAATAGACAAGAACGGCACTGTGAGTCGAACCTATATATAGACAACAGCGGGCTAACCCGTGAGTCTAGGCAACAGCGGGCTAACCCATGAGCCATGGTTTATTTTGATGAGCCAAACTTATATAGACAACAGCGGGCTAACCCGTGAGTCTAGGCAACAGCGGGCTAACCCGTGAGCCAAGGCAACAGCGGGCTAACCCGTGAGCCATAATTGGATGTTATATCTAAACGGTGCGGCCTATACGGCTATGATTCTGGATGTTATATCCAACTGGTGCGGCCTTCGGGCTATGATATTCTGGTGCGGCCTTCGGGCTATGATATTCCGGTGCGGCCTTCGGGCTATGATATTCTGGTGCGGCCTACGGGCTATGATAAACTGGTGCGGCCTTCGGGCTATGATTTAAAGGTTAGGAATGTTCCAATGCAGCTTATATAGCTATGACCTATGGTGCGGCTTATATAGCCATGATATATGATGCAGTCCACTGTGACTAAGAAACATGGGACAGAAAAGATTAGATATGATTATATGTGCAAATAACTGACGTGGCTTGTTAATTACAGGTTACTATAATTCAGCCTGTAAGGCTACAGATTAGGATGTGAAATCCTAGAATATATGCGGTCAGCCAGTAAGGCTAGGATTCTGGATTCGATATCCAGACAATTATATTATTGTATTTTGATACATGTTATTTGCAGATTTGATTACTCACTGAGCTTTGTAGCTCATACCGTTTGTTAATGTCCCTGCAGGTTAGTATGATACTGATAGGGGACAAGATAGAGTCTGTGACTTCGGAGTGGGACTTGTAGATGCTGTCAGTAGCAGCCCGGCTTTAATGGAGATTTGGTATTTTATACTCTCCTTGATACACTTGTACCCGTTTTTATTAAAATATACCCCTTTGTTATGGTTTTATGTAATGAAACCTTCGTTTTAATGAAAATTTTTCAGGGGTGTTTTTGTTTTAAAAGCCGGGTGTTACAAGTTGGTATCAGAGCCGTGGTTTAAGTGAACTAGGTGTCTATAGAGTAGATTCCTGGACTTAAACCCTGAGATAGTAGACATGATGCATAGTTAGGTGTATATAGTTGTTATTATACATATATAACCTAACTGTTGCTAATTTTTGACATATAAGAATATGAATCGTGAATCTTCTTGGAAGACATTTAGGGCGCGAAGCTCTAGGAAATGGACTAGCCCTTTTGCAAAGCTCTGTTGTATGAGAGCCAAAAAGGGGATGAATAGCAGAAAATCCACACGATGAGCAATGTTAGCTGATGTGATCAGATAAAGAAATCGGTTGCTCACCTTAGTTGATATTCAAGGTGAAGGAACAGTAGTTGAGACTACAAGAAAAGCAGAAAAATAATAGTGGACTTCTCAGAAGAAGTTGACACGATTCAGGTCTAGCCTTGAAGGGAAGAGACCAAAACGAAAAGATGATGTAATGTAAGAAGTACAGGAAAAGCACTCGGAACATTTTAGAGTTGAGACTCTACCGTTGACAAGATGAAATTGCAGAAAATGGGAGCATATTGCTCGAGTTCGTTGTATGGGACGGAAGTGGTTCCAGCGTGGAACTATAGATCACTTCCTTATGAAATACTCACATGCTAAATGTGGAGTAACGGGTGATGAACCCAGGAAAGAAAGAAGAAATGAATGGTTAAAAAGGACCAGTGGTACCTTGAGCATTCCAGCAGATTGTGGAAGAAGCTCGTGAGGAGACCGATATGATCTCCGATCTAATTGTTCTGAATATAACTCGTGTATGTTATATTTGATCCAGGAAGCTATGCTTTGGATCGGTGACACTGATGTCTTGTTTGAATATTTCATCAATGATTATGGATGAAAAGTTGGAAGTAGCTATAGCAGATAGCAAATATGTTCTATATATTGAACACCTGGAAGGTAGTTTGCCTAGGATTTACGGGACCATTTTCCCTATAAATCTGAAGTCGATGACTACCAGTGAATTTGAAGAAATCGTGCATATGAATTGGTTAGCAATGAATTATGCTAACATGAATTGTAGAAATGAGAACATTATGGTTCTTAAAACAGAAATGAAATGGACGAAAATCCATGGTAAATGACCGTTGATGAAAATACCGGTTATTTTCTTTGCTTAAACTCAGAAAAGAGTTAGTAAAAGAATGATATTGTAATTGGCATACATGGTATTGGCCAAGTTAAATAAAGTAGTGATAGCAGTGTACTACTTTAAATAAATTCTCGGATGTTTCTTTTGAAAAGAACTTCCAAGATTTCTGCCAGATTGGCGAGAAAAGTTTATGATTAAACTATTTTGGGAGCCGTTCCTGTTATTTAGGCTCTGTGTTGATTTGCATCTGTAGAGATGGCAGAGTTGGAAAACCGTTAGAGGAAAATTAGTATTAGGGTCTCTTATGGCCGTATGTGTCATCGTATGGAGCCCTATCTTGTTGAAAAGAATAAAGACAAGTTGATGCATATGTGCATTGACTAATGAGAATATGATATTCTCGAAACCAGATTGAAAATGAGGTACATTTGTACCAGACATTGGAGTTATTCACTAAGTTAAGTGATTCGTAAGATTCTCCAAGTATGAAATTTTGGCTAAAAGAAGTTTCATATTCCTTGGGCATGTTAATAATGCCAGAGATGATAAAGTAGATCCAGTGGAAATGATGCTGTGATAAAAACAGAAACCGCCTTGGAATGTGACTGAAATTTGTAATTTCCTTGGATTGGCGGGTTAATTTAGGAGAGTTGTAGAAAACTGCTCCTTGACAGCTATTCAGTTGACTAAGGTTGACTAATAAAAGTATAAAGTATGAGTGGTAGAAAGACCGCAAGTATTTTGTAAAGGTTTGGGATAAACCTTGTGTGAAATTCTGATATTAGCATTGATGCTAATCGGAGAAGATAAATTGGATTATAGAATTGCATCCAGATTTGACTGTAGATGTATGTTGTTACAGTAACAACTATGATTTTGATATTAAGCTTTAGAAACACTATGTATATAGTGTAAAGCTTATTGTTTATACGGATCATAAAGTTTGAAGTACTTTATTGATCAAAAAGAAGTTAAATATGTGATAATTAAGATAGATGGGTTACTTAAAGATTTTGGGTATGAAATCTAGTACCATCTCGAAAAGGGCAGATGTGGCTATAGATGCCTTGAATTAAATAGAGTAACCTTTGAAGGTTACATCCACATGTATGAATGTGGCGAATTGATTACCTGAGCTGATTCGGGTAGCACAGAAAGATGTGTGCAAGTCTGTAAATGAATAAATGATTGAATATTAGCAGAAGCTAGTTGGAAAATCACAGCGATCTAAACCCTTGGTGGTTGTGAATGTGGATTCCAAAGCAAAGTGAAACATGAAAATCATCTTGAAAAGATGTATTTTGTATTAGATGTGTAGTATACCTGGAGCAATACCAGACTGGATAGGTCGATAAAACCTATGTGTTGGTGGCCGGGACAGAAGAAAGATATTGAAATACAAGTGAAAAGTGTTTGACTTGTGTGTAACCACAGTCAAATCATTAGAAGCATACGGAAAATGTAACCGTTGTTAGTCCCAAAGAAGAAAAAAAAAGGGGGACGATATTATCATAGACTTTGTAATAAAGTCTCTGCAAGTACTTTATATTGACGAACAAAGCGACTTAGTGATGCAGACTCGAGAAGATGTGCTTGAAATTGCACAGAAGATTCTAGTAGAAGATGAGAAAATTTTCTATCTCTGATAGAATTTGCAAGAAATAGCAGCGTACACGCTTGTAGTTTGATGACTTGTATGAAGAATGGTATGGAATACCGTGATATCCTTCGATTTTTGAATTGAAGATGTGATAAAGCCGTTGGCTAGATCCTAGATTCTTGCATAAACTGAAGAGAGGACTTGATAAGTATGAACGAAATTGAAGAATAGTCAAGAATTTGTAGCAGCGGTATGTGAATTGCCGAATATAAACCTTTGAAATTCCAAGTAAAGGAAATGGTAGCATTGAAAGTAATCCTTTGGAAAGGTTAAATCTGTTTGGGATGATAAGAAAGAAATTTTGTAGTAATAATTTTTAATAAATTCCTTATGATGAGATGAAGAAAGATACGTGATAAAAGTGCCCGGGACAACCGGAGGAATGATATGGTAAGTGTGATATAACCAAGAAATAAGAAGACTAGTATGGTTAAGTGCTTAGGCAATACCATAAAGATTCCGACAAGATGTGGAAGACCGAAAGCAAAACGAGGAAGACATGACCTCAACTCCTTGTATGATTTCGGGGACGAAATCTTTTGAAGGAGGGGAGAATTTGTAACGCCAAGACATGTTTTATTATATAATTATAATAAAAGGGCAAATTGGTCATTTTACCTTAGAAGGGTAAATTGGTCTTTTGGACAGAAAAGTATTTGGTTTGAAATAATATTTTGAGTTTTGGACTTAAAATGTCATAAAAACTGATTTTGGTCATTTTACCGTAAAAAGGGTAATTTGGTCATTTGACCATGTGAAGGACCAAATATGAAAAATATTGTTGTTTGTGGCAAATGTATAAAGAATGAAAGTTTTATTGTAATAAAACTTGATTTTAGAGCCAAAAGTTCAAGAAATGGAACTTAAGGACTAAAAATGTAAACTTTGGAAGTATAAATAGAGAAGAGTTGACTCTCTCTTTGACTAGCCATTTGTGCAGCAACGGGAGGAGCAAGGAAGATGCGATTTCTGCAGGAAATCATGGAATTGAAGTGGAAAGTTGGAATCCTAGCTTGGAATTGAAGATTTCTAAGCATATAAGGTTAGTAAATTGAATTCTAACCTAAGTTTTGTGTGTGTTCTTCTTGGAATAATTTGGAAACTGAAATTCAATTATGATCCAAGAGGTTCAAATGAATTCTAAGCCTCAAACATGTTTATGTTGTAAGAATTCATATCAAATTGAAAGTATGTTGTTATTATTGAAAATTTGGAACTTTGCTCAAGAACCCTAGAATACATGTTTATGTGATTCAGTGGATTCTAATGAGTTCTAATGAGTTCTAATGAGTTCCAAATGTTGTTAATGATGAGAATAATCAGTAGAAGTGATTAATTTTGAAGAATTTCGGTTTTTGGACCAAAATGTCAAAAACGGGAATTGTTGGAAAATGTTTGAAATATATGATTTCCATGGGTTAAAACTAGATGTTAATGAAGGGTTTTGGTCTTGGAACAAACCCCTATCGTTTAAGAAGAGAATTAAGGACTTAATAGCTGAAAATGGGAATTTGTAGCATGAAAAACGGACAAGAGAAACTGCACAGCGGCAGATAGGGTCCCGATCTCCATGGAGATAGGGTCCCGATCTCCATGGAGATAGGGTCGCGATCCGTAGGGACGCGATCCACATGGAGATAGGGTCGCGATCCTGCGTCTGCATGAAAATGAGCTGATTTCTCCTGCCTTCTGTTAAGCCTTGGTCCAATTTTGGGACTTGATGCTAGACTTGTCCGTTTGACCTCAAATTTTGAACATAGGTCTAATATGATGTGAACCTTCGGGGAAAATTGTCGGAATACGTATACGACCTCCCGAAAGTACTGTAGCAAAATACGTGTATTTTGTAAAAATGTATAAATTAAAGAAAGATGGTAAATGGGAAGTTTATCATCTAGACATTTTTTGTAATGTTATTACATTGGACTCTTATGCATTAGAGCCAACTGAAATGATTATTAATCTATTATCATTTGGTATAAATGAATATATAGGTATGGGACAAAATGGTTGTGGTGCACGTAAAGGCAAGAAACAACCGGAAATTAAATGCAGCTAATATCCAGGTGAGTAATCTCACTGATATCATATGTGATATATGATGATTGAATTGTTACATGTTGAAACTAATTGGTGGGAAGAAATTGATGGTTCAAAGATACATTTGACATGACAATACCAGATAAGCCGTGAGTCTGTAATAGACAATAACGGAACTGTGAGTCAGTCACTATTAATGGTACGACAAGACCAGATAAGCTGTGAGTCTAATATAGACAAGAACGGAACTGTGAGTCGAACTTATATCGACAAGACCAGATAAGCCGTGAGTCTTTAATAGACAAGAACGGCACTGTGAGTCGAACCTATATATAGACAACAGCGGGCTAACCCGTGAGTCTAGGCAACAGCGGGCTAACCCGTGAGCCATGGTTTATTTTGATGAGCCAAACTTATATAGACAACAGCGGGCTAACCCATGAGTCTAGGCAACAGCGGGCTAACCCGTGAGCCAAGGCAACAGCGGGCTAACCCGTGAGCCATAATTGGATGTTATATCTAAACGGTGCGGCCTATACGGCTATGATTCTGGATGCTATATACAACTGGTGCGGCCTTCGGGCTATGATATTCTGGTGCGGCCTTCGGGCTATGATATTCCGGTGCGGCCTTCGGGCTATGATATTCTGGTGCGGCCTACGGGCTATGATAAACTGGTGCGGCCTTCGGGCTATGATTTAAAGGTTAGGAATGTTCCAATGCAGCTTATATAGCTATGACCTATGGTGCGGCTTATATAGCCATGATATATGATGCAGTCCACTGTGACTAAGAAACATGGGACAGAAAAGATTAGATATGATTATATGTGCAAATAACTGACGTGGCTTGTTAATTACAGGTTACTATAATTCAGCCTGTAAGGCTACAGATTAGGATGTGAAATCCTAGAATATATGCGGTCAGCCAGTAAGGCTAGGATTCTGGATTCGATATCCAGACAATTATATTATTGTATTTTGATACATGTTATTTGCAGATTTGATTACTCACTGAGCTTTGTAGCTCATACCGTTTGTTAATGTCCCTGCAGGTTAGCATGATACTGATAGGGGACAAGATAGAGTCTGTGACTTCGGAGTGGGACTTGTAGATGTTGTTAGTAGCAGCCCGGCTTTAATGGAGATTTGGTATTTTATACTCTCCTTGATACACTTGTACCCGTTTTTATTAAAATATACCCCTTTTGTTATGGTTTTATGTAATGAAACCTTCGTTTTAATGAAAATTTTTCAGGGGTGTTTTTGTTTTAAAAGCCGGGTGTTACACTGCAAACTCTTGTGATCGGTGAAAATGAGCTGATTTCTCCTGCCTTCTGTTAAGCCTTGGTCCAATTTTGGGACTTGATGCTAGACTTGTCCGTTTGACCTCAAATTTTGAACATAGGTCTAATATGATGTGAACCTTCGGGGAAAATTGTCGGAATACGTATACGACCTCCCGAAAGTACTGTAGCAAAATACGTGTATTTTGTAAAAATGTATAAATTAAAGAAAGATGGTAAATGGGAAGTTTATCATCTAGACATTGTTTGTAATGTTATTACATTGGACTCTTATGCATTAGAGCCAACTGAAATGATTATTAATCTATTATCATTTGGTATAAATGAATATATAGGTATGGGACAAAATGGTTGTGGTGCACGTAAAGGCAAGAAACAACCGGAAATTAAATGCAGCTAATATCCAGGTGAGTAATCTCACTGATATCATATGTGATATATGATGATTGAATTGTTACAGGTTGAAACTAATTGGTGGGAAGAAATTGATGGTTCAAAGATACATTTGACATGACAAGACCAGATAAGCCGTGAGTCTGTAATAGACAATAACGGAACTGTGAGTCAGTCACTATTAATGGTACGACAAGACCAGATAAGCTGTGAGTCTAACATAGACAAGAACGGAACTGTGAGTCGAACTTATATCGACAAGACCAGATAAGCCGTGAGTCTTTAATAGACAAGAACGGCACTGTGAGTCGAACCTATATATAGACAACAGCGGGCTAACCCGTGAGTCTAGGCAACAGCGGCCTAACCCGTGAGCCATGGTTTATTTTGATGAGCCAAACTTATATAGACAACAGCGGGCTAACCCGTGAGTCTAGGCAACAGCGGGCTAACCTGTGAGCCAAGGCAACAGCGGGCTAACCCGTGAGCCATAATTGGATGTTATATCTAAACGGTGCGGCCTATACGGCTATGATTCTGGATGCTATATCCAACTGGTGCGGCCTTTGGGCTATGATATTCTGGTGTGGCCTTCGGGCTATGATATTCTGGTGCGGCCTTCGGGCTATGATATTCCGGTGCGGCCTTCGGGCTATGATATTCTGGTGCGGCCTACGGGCTATGATAAACTGGTGCGGCCTTCGGGCTATGATTTAAAGGTTAGGAATGTTCCAATGCAGCTTATATAGCTATGACCTATGGTGCGGCTTATATAGCCATGATATATGATGCAGTCCACTGTGACTAAGAAACATGGGACAGAAAAGATTAGATATGATTATATGTGCAAATAACTGACGTGGCTTGTTAATTACAGGTTACGATAATTCAGCCTGTAAGGCTACAGATTAGGATGTGAAATCCTAGAATATATGCGGTCAGCCAGTAAGGCTAGGATTCTGGATTCGATATCCAGACAATTATATTATTGTATTTTGATACATGTTATTTGCAGATTTGATTACTCACTGAGCTTTGTAGCTCATACCGTTTGTTAATGTCCCTGCAGGTTAGCATGATACTGATAGGGGACAAGATAGAGTCCGTGACTTCGGAGTGGGACTTGTAGATGCTGTCAGTAGCAGCCCGGCTTTAATGGAGATTTGGTATTTTATACTCTCCTTGATACACTTGTACCCGTTTATATTAAAATATACCCCTTTTGTTATGGTTTTATGTAATGAAACCTTCGTTTTAATGAAAATTTTTCAGGGGTGTTTTTGTTTTAAAAGTCGGGTGTTACACTGCAAACTCTTGTGATCGGTGAATAACTTGCACTTTGTACCATACAAGTAATGTCTCCAAATCTTCAACGCAAACACGATCGCTGCAAGCTCTAAATCATGGGTTGTGTAATTTTTCTCTGGATCTTTCAACTGTCTGGAAGCGTATGCTATAACCTTCCCTCTCTGCATCAATACACAGCCAAGCCCCCGATGCAAGGCATCGCTGTATACTTCAAAGTCTTCTGTCCCATCTGGTAACGTAAGGACAGGCGCGTTACACAACTTTTCTTTCAATGTAGCAAAAGCTCTTTCTTGTTCTTCTTGCCATCTAAATTTCTCTTCTTTCCGGGTTAGCCGTGTGAGTGGCACTGCTATACGGGAGAAATCTTGAATAAATCTCCTGTAATATCCGGCAAGACCGAGAAAACTTCTAACTTCTGTTGGTGTCTTGGGAGGCTCCCATTTCATTACTGCTTCAACTTTTGCTGGATCAACTTTTATACCTTGGATAGAAACAACATGTCCAAGGAACTGCACTTCCCGCATCCAAAACTCACACTTGGAGAACTTTGCATACAGCTGTTCTCGCTTCAAAGTCTCAAGTACTAACCGCAGATGACTCGCATGCTCTTCTTTATTCTTTGAGTATATCAGGATGTCATCTATGAACACTATAACAAACCGGTCTAGAAATGGTTTACAGACCCGATTCATTAAGTTCATAAAGATCGCTGGTGCATTCGTAAGACCGAATGGCATTACTAGGAACTCGTAATGCCCGTATCGTGTACGAAACGCTGTCTTCTCTACATCACTTTCTTTTACCCTAACTTGGTGATACCCAGATCTCAGATCAATTTTTGAGAAATAATCTGCTCCTTGCAACTGGTCAAACAAATCATCTATTCTGGGCAACGGGTAACTGTTCTTGATGGTAATCTTGTTCAATTCTCCGTAATCAATGCACATCCGCATTGATCCATCTTTCATCTTTACAAACAGAACTGGAGCACCCCACGGAGAAGAACTAGGCCTGATGAAGCCTTTATCTAGTAACTCCTGTAACTGGGACATTAATTCCCGCATCTCTGTTGGTGCTAACCGATACGGTGCTCGTGCTATTGGGGAAGCTCCTGGAACAAGATTTATCCGGAATTCAACTTGCCTTTCTGGTGGCAAGCCAGGTAACTCATCTGGGAAAACTTCTGGGAATTCTTTTACTACTTCTATGTCTTTATACGTCTGTTTTACTTTGTCTTCAGTCATCACATAGGCCAGGAAGGATACACACCCTTTCCTGATACATTTTCGGGCCTTAGCTACACTAATGATACTGGGCACATGCTTTCTTCTTTCCCCATATATGTACACCTTAGCTCCTAGGGTTTTAACAGACACCCTCTTCTGACCACAAGCTATCTTCGCATCATTTACACCAAGCCAATCCATTCCGATTATTACATCAAAGGACTTAATTCCAATAGGAAGGAGATTAAGTCGGAACTTCTTGCCGTTAATGTCAAGTTCGCAATCTCGGTACATATGCTGAACTTCAACAAATTTCTCGTCCGCCACTTCTACTTCAAAAACTAGATCTAACAATTCTAATGGAACTCTCAATCTGGCTCCAAATCCATGGGACACGAATGAATATGTAGAACCGGAATAAAACAACACATATGCAGGTGTCGAGTTGATCAGTAGTATACCTGAGACCACATCGTGCGTCTCCTTTGCCTCTTCCCTGGTGATCTGAAAAGCTCTAGTCTTCACCTTCTGGGGTTCTGTCTTCTTCTGAGCTGTTAACACCACAGTTTCTCCTCCCTTGTTTGGGCAGTTGAAACTATAGTGCCCCATCTGGTGGCATGAAAAGCATTCCACTTCACTGGCTTTCTTGGCTTTGCAGTCTTTCGCTTTGTGACCGAGTCCGCCACAATTAAAACAGGCGTTTGATCCCGCTCGGCACTCGCCACTATGTTCTTTCCCACATTTCTCACACTTCTTTACACTACCCTGTCGAGTCTGACTCAGGCTTGTTTTCCCCTTTTTCTTTGAATTTCCGCTGCTGCTCACTGTCTTTCTCTTGTCACTAAAACTTGGTCTTTCATCATTTCGTCGTTTCCCAATATCCTCCACGGTTCGGGCAGCATTGATCGCCCCATCTAATGTTTTAGCTTTCTTTACTTCTAGTTCATAATTCCATGGCAAACCCCGGACATAGCGGTTAATTCGGGACCGCTCACTGGGGTAGGATTCCCCCACAAAAGGCAGCATGTCACAAAACTTCTTTGTATATTCGTCCACCGTCAAGTCCCCTTTCTTTATTGTTAAGAAATCTTCGTTCATTTTCTCCAAATCTCGCGTGGGACAGAATTTATCTTTGAGACACGAGACAAACTCCGCCCATGACCAACCATATACAACATCTTTTCCCAAACTCTCGTATTTGGTGTTCCACCACACCAGAGCATCATCCTTCAACTGCCGGGAGGCGTAGTTGACTTGGTCTTTTTCTCCACATTTACTAGCTTGCATCACTTGTTCGATTTCTCGGACCCATCGCATTGTCACCTTTGGCTCAAAACTGCCATGGTATTCAGGCGGTTTGCAAGCCATGAAGGACTTAAAGGAACAGCCCTTCTCCTTCCTTCTGTTTTCTCCGCTAGCTTCTTCCTCGGTCGTCTTTTTAGAGACTTCTTGTGAAGAATGAGCACTAGGTTCACCCATTCGGCTATCGATTATATTATTCACATCCTGCTTCAGCTCGTTTCGTAAGTTATTGATCAAATACTGGATAGCTTCCATAGTGACAGGTTGTGGTGGTGGGTTTGGCTCGGCCCCATCATTTCGAATAACCTGTGGTCCACTTCCTCTTGAAGAAGTGTGACTGCCCTCACCCCTGTCAGCTTGTCTTTCGCCTTCCATTACTATATAGATAAACGAAATGTTTGTTTAATACGCAATTCTATATAGTATTTTGAAAGCGGTAACATGTTATCTCCTTATCTTGACTGCACTTTTATAGCAATCATACTCACTCTATAACGTCTATAAATCTAAGTGTACCTCTACATTACTAAGGCACCTTACTACTACTCTTGCTAGTTTAAGCCTAGGATGGTATTCCAACCTAATTCGCTTAAACATGGCTCTGATACCAAAACTGTAACACCCCTTTTCTCAAACCATATTTTATTACAAATACAGTTTATGTTACAAACATATTTTACAACTTGTCACTATAAAGTAGCCACTTATTTTTTTTTTATTTTACAAACTTAAACTTAAGGGGGTATTACAGATTCAATACAGATAACCATAATTTAAACTTATAGTGTACAAATTGGTCCCAACTGCAACCTTCGCTCTTTTCACCTAAGTACATAGCATTTCAAAAATAGTATACGTGAGACATAAAGCCTCGTGAGTAATATGGGTTTAGACCCAAAACCTTTCTGTTCAAAACTTGAAATATTACAAGTAAACTGCTCAATACTGATTTATATCATAAATCTCAAAATGTCTTTTCTTCTTTACTTTCAAACTTTTTAAAAAAATACTTTCTTTCTCATTTTCTTGTGACCAACTGAAACTCATGAATTAAGTTATTTTAATTCATTCTACTAGCTCCCCTCGCGGGACAGAACAGATCCGCCCACTAGGCTATGCTCATTCTGTCTCCCCTTTGTGACTTAGAACGGATTCAAGCACAAGGGTATACTAAGCTAGACAACTACTTCGCGACGGGAGGTACCATCCCAGTAGTGTCTTCTGATCCCCCGATTATGTGGGTGATCCTAGTCCGGACAACTGGCTCTTACTTCTTTCTCTCTTTAATACTTATCTCATTACATCTCAAATTGGTCAAAATGGGACACAATTTGTAAATAACTCATACTCAAACATTTTATAACTCTTTACTGACAATACTTTCAAAAACTGGTTTTGACATCTTAGTTCACATAAGGAACTTCTTTCAAAATACTTTGCAAACCATACTTCTTAAAAATCTCTTTTAAACACTAAGCTCTTGTATAGAGCTACTTTCAAAACTATTTTCCAAAACTTTAGTATTTGCAAACATTTGGAAAATCTTACTTTTCTGAAAATAACATTTTGCTATGTACTATAGAAATCCTCATAAAACTCACCTTGACGTTGCTACGAGTCTCTAAGCTTCTCGTATTCCTTTTCCTTTCCCGTGCTCAATAACGTTCGAAGCACCACCTATACAAGTATCATATATATAAATACTCAATAAATACATACTACACTGACTCTACAGTTCTAAGTTCTCATAAGTCTCAACTCTAGGTTATAACAAGTGTATAACCATTAATAAACTCGTTTTATAATTTTCTCTGAAATACGCGTATTTTGCTACAGTACCCCCAAGAGGTCGTATTTCAGTTCCGACACTTTTCCATGAAGTATTAGGCCATATTAGACTTGTGTTTCAAATTTGAAGTTCATTGGACAAGTCTAGCTCAAATTCCAAAAATCAAGTTTTGGCATAAATGTGAAGTTTAGCCACTGCCGCTACAGTGACTTTTCCGCAAGGTCGGATTACGGATTTGACAATTCCCGACATGTTCTTATACCATTTTAGGGGTATGGCTAAAATTTCAGACCAAACGGACATGTCTAGCTATGGTTTCTAGCAATTGAAATTTCTAACATTTTTGGTCCCTGTCTGAGGGCGCACCACGCCTGGCTCAGGGCGCACTGCGCCTAGGCGCACCCCGCCCAGATCTTGGGCGCACTGCGCCTAGCGCCTGGGCAGTGTCCTGATCAGTCGCGATTTGTGCACTGTAGCACGCAGTTTTGACATTTTAAGTCCTTAATCCAGGTCTTAATCGTATGGGGTTTGTTCTAGGACCAAAACCCTTGACTAATAACAAGTTTTAAGCCATTAGAAACACCTTAATCACACCAATTCGTGATTTAGGGTTCTTGAGCAACATTTCAATTTCTCAACAATAGCAACCTACTTTGCTATTTTTTAACATATGTTCTTACTACATGAACATGTTTAAGCCCAGAAATCATATACACTTCATGGATTATGACTGAAATTACAGATTTCAGTCCACTCCATGGAAACTCATCAAGAACACACAAAAGCTTGGGTAGAAACTTCAATTACTAACCTTGTTTACTTTGGAATCACCA
Organism: Cichorium intybus; assembly: GCA_023525715.1. NCBI lineage: Eukaryota > Viridiplantae > Streptophyta > Magnoliopsida > Asterales > Asteraceae > Cichorium > Cichorium intybus. The sequence continues at coordinate 142,425,486 of CM042011.1, read as the reverse complement.
ATTCCAACCTTTCTCTTGATTTCTTGGCAACAATTCTTGAGCCTCTGCTTCTTCTCCCGTACTCTCTCTTGCTCTCTCTAGCTCTCTCTGGACACTTCTATTGGGTTCTTACATAATGGAGGAAATAACTATCTTATAATATATATATATATATATATATATATATATATATATATATATATATATATATATATATATATATATATATACATATATATATATATATTAAATTTTATAAAAACTTTGCATTTTGGTCCTTAGCCTTCCAATTCCTTTACAAAGATGGTCCAAAAGTCATAACTTAACCATTTAAGCTTCATTAACTTCCAACTCAACATTTTCTTGACATTTTGGCCATTTCCATGACAAATGACCATTTTGCCCTTTTCGGTCATATATCACTATTCATGCGGTAAAACTCCAAATTTCATATAATCTTTTATTTCTTATATTATTATTTTACATAATACATGTTATTTTACACAATAATCTTATAACGTGTCAAAAGACCGTTTTACCCTTTTTCAACTTTTACGCGGGTTCTTACAGTCACCCCTCCTTAAGCGGATTCCGTCCTCGGAATCTTTTCGTAATCTGTGAAATTCGGATATTTTCTCTTCATTTCTTCTAGCGTCTCCCAAGTTAGGTTTGACCCTAACGGGTGCTTCCACTTGACTAGTACAAGGTTAATCTCCTTGTTCCTTAGCTTTTTAGTCTGCATTTCTAGGATGGCTTCGGGTTCCTCAACCAGTTTGCTAGGAGTCTCCACCCTCAGGTCGGTATACGGTATTACTAATTCATCTTTACCAAAATACTTTTTCAAGTAGCATACATGAAAGGTATCATGTATTCCACTGAGTTCGGGTGGTAACTCCAGCTTGAACGCTTGTAACCCCACTCTTTTCAGAATTCTAAAAGGTCCAATGTATCTTGGACTCAGCTTTCCTCTCTTGCCAAATCTGACCACTCCTTTCCATGGCGACACTTTTATCATCACCAAATCTCCTTCTTACAAGTCATACGGTCTCTTCTTTAGGTTTGAGTAACTCCTTTGCCGATCTTGTGCTGCTTTCATGTTGGCTTGAATTACTCCAATCTTCTCATTAGTTACTCTAACAATCTCTGGCCCTGTAAGCTTCGTCTCACCCGCTTCTGACCAGCATAAAGGGGTTCTACACTTTCTACCATACAATGCCTCAAAAAGGTGGCATTTTAATGCTAGAATGGTAGCTGTTATTGTATGCAAACTCCACTAGTGGCAGGTGTTCATCCCAACTTCCTCCAAAATCCATCACGCATGACCGTAGCATATCTTCTAATGTCTGGATCGTTCGTTCACTCTGACCATCCGTTTGTGGATGATACGCTGTACTTAGCTAGATTTTTGTCCCCATTTTCTCTTGTAAGGCTCTCCAGAAGTTAGAGGTAAATCTAGGGTCTCTGTCTGACACGATAGACAACGGTGCACCATATCTTCTAAATACTTCATCTGTATACAACTAGGCTAACTGCTCCAATGGAGTAGTTTCTTTTATGGCTAGAAACAGTGCACTCTTGGTCAACCGGTCCACTATGACCCATATACTATCATGACCTCTTCTTGTTCTCGGTAACCCGACAATCAAGTCCATGGTTACATCTTCCCACTTTCTGGCTGGAATGTGTAATGACTGAGCATCTCCATGCGGGACCTGATGTTCCGCCTTGATTTGTGCACAGATGACACACTTGGAGATGTACTTAGCTATCCTCTTCTTCATTCCAGGCCACCAATACTGTCTTTTCAGGTCTTGATAAGTCTTGGTACTCCCTGGATGTATGGAATACTTTGACTTATGCGACTCTTCTAGAATCAGCTTTCTCAAACTTCCTGCTTTCGGTACCCAAATGCGGTTTCTGAAGGTCTTTAACCCTTGACTGTTGGTCTCGAACTGTATGTCTTTTCCTAGCTTTTCATCTTTTAAGTCTCCACTTTCTTCAACTTTTTGCTGAGCTGCTCTAATCTGTTCTATAATGCTGGACACCAATTCTATGCGCATCGATCTTGCCTTGATTCTTTTCTCAGGAGCTTTTCTACTTAGTGCTTCTGCTACTACATTTGCTTTACCCGGATGGTATACAATGTCGCAATCATAGTCACTGATCAGCTCTAGCCATCTGCTCTGTCTCATGTTCAACTCTTTTTGAGTGAACACATACTGCAAACTCTTGTAATCGGTGAATAACTTGCACTTTGTACCATACAATTAATGTCTCAAAATCATCAAGGCAAACACGATCGCTGCAAGCTCTAAATCATGGGTTGTGTACTTTTTCTCTGGATCTTTCAACTGTCTGGAAGCGTATGCTATAACCTTCCCTCTCTGCATCAATACACAGCCAAGCCCCCGATGCGAGGCATCGATGTATACTTCAAAGTCTTCTGTCCCATCTGGTAACGTAAGGACAGGCGCGTTACACAACTTTTCTTTCAATGTAGCAAAAGCTCTTTCTTGTTCTTCTTGCCATCTAAATTTCTCTTCTTTCCGGGTTAGCCGTGTGAGTGGCACTGCTATACGGGAGAAATCTTGAATGAATCTCCTGTAATATCCGGCAAGACCGAGAAAACTTCTAACTTCTGTTGGCGTCTTGGGAGGCTCCCATTTCATTACTGCTTCAACTTTTGCTGGATCAACTTTTATACCTTGGATAGAAACAACATGTCCAAGGAACTGCACTTCCCGCATCCAAAACTCACACTTGGAGAACTTTGCATACAGCTGTTCTCGCTTCAAAGTCTCAAGTACTAACCGCAGATGACTCGCATGCTCTTCTTTATTCTTTGAGTATATCAGGATGTCATCTATGAACACTATAACAAACCGGTCTAGAAATGGTTTACAGACCCGATTCATTAAGTTCATAAAGATCGCTGGTGCATTCGTAAGACCGAATGGCATTACTAGGAACTCGTAATGCCCGTATCGTGTACGAAACGCTGTCTTCTCTACATCACTTTCTTTTACCCTAACTTGGTGATACCCAGATCTCAGATCAATTTTTGAGAAATAATCTGCTCCTTGCAACTTGTCAAACAAATCATCTATTCTGGGCAACGGGTAACGGTTCTTGATGGTAATCTTGTTCAATTCTCCGTAATCAATGCACATCCGCATTGATCCATCTTTCATCTTTACAAACAGAACTGGAGCACCCCACGGAGAAGAACTAGGCCTGATGAAGCCTTTATCTAGTAACTCCTGTAACTGGGACATTAATTCCCGCATCTCTGTTGGTGCTAACCGATACGGTGCTCGTGCTATTGGGGAAGCTCCTGGAACAAGATCTATCCGGAATTCAACTTGCCTTTCTGGTGGCAAGCCAGGTAACTCATCTGGGAAAACTTCTGGGAATTCTTTTACTACTTCTATGTCTTTATACGTCTGTTTTACTTTGTCTTCAGTCATCACATAGGCCAGGAAGGATACACACCCTTTCCTGATACATTTTCGGGCCTTAGCTACACTAATGATACTGGGCACATGCTTTCTTCTTTCCCCATATATGTACACCTTAGCTCCTAGGGTTTTAACAGACACCCTCTTCTGACCACAAGCTATCTTCGCATCATTTACACCAAGCCAATCCATTCCGATTATTACATCAAAGGACTTAATTCCAATAGGAAGGAGATTAAGTCGGAACTTCTTGCCGTTAATGTCAAGTTCGCAATCTCGGTACATATGCTGAACTTCAACAAATTTCTCGTCCGCCACTTCTACTTCAAAAACTAGATCTAACAATTCTAATGGAACTCTCAATCTGGCTCCAAATCCATGGGACACGAATGAATATGTAGAACCGGAATAAAACAACACATATGCAGGTGTCGAGTTGATCAGTAGTATACCTGAGACCACATCGTGCGTCTCCTTTGCCTCTTCCCTGGTGATCTGAAAAGCTCTAGTCTTCACCTTCTGGGGTTCTGTCTTCTTCTGAGCTGTTGACACCACAGTTTCTCCTCCCTTGTTTGGGCAGTTGAAACTATAGTGCCCCATCTGGTGGCATGAAAAGCATTCCACTTCACTGGCTTTCTTGGCTTTGCAGTCTTTCGCTTTGTGACCGAGTCCGCCACAATTAAAACAGGCGTTTGATCCCGCTCGGCACTCGCCACTATGTTCTTTCCCACATTTCTCACACTTATTTACACTACCCTGTCGAGTCTGACTCAGGCTTGTTTTCCCCTTTTTCTTTGAATTTCCGCTGCTGCTCACTGTCTTTCTCTTGTCACTAAAACTTGGTCTTTCATCATTTCGTCGTTTCCCAATATCCTCCACGGTTCGGGCAGCATTGATCGCCCCATCTAATGTTTCAGCTTTCTTTACTTCTAGTTCATAATTCCATGGCAAACCCCGGACATAGCGGTTAATTCGGGACCGCTCACTGGGGTAGGATTCCCCCACAAAAGGCAGCATGTCACAAAACTTCTTTGTATATTCGTCCACCGTCAAGTCCCCTTTATTTATTGTTAAGAAATCTTCGTTCATTTTCTCCAAATCTCGCGTGGGACAGAATTTATCTTTGAGACACGAGACAAACTCCGCCCATGACCAACCATATACAACATCTTTTCCCAAACTCTCGTATTTGGTGTTCCACCACACCAGAGCATCATCCTTCAACTGCCGGGAGGCGTAGTTGACTTGGTCTTTTTCTCCACATTTACTAGCTTGCATCACTTGTTCGATTTCTCGGACCCATCGCATTGTCACCTTTGGCTCAAAACTGCCATGGTATTCAGGCGGTTTGCAAGCCATGAAGGACTTAAAGACTTCTTGTGAAGAATGGGCACTAGGTTCACCCATTCGGCTATCGATTATATTATTCACATCCTGCTTCAGCTCGTTTCGTAAGTTATTGATCAAATACTGGATAGCTTCCACAGTGACAGGTTGTGGTGGTGGGTTTGGCTCGGCCCCATCATTTCGAATAACCTGTGGTCCACTTCCTCTTGAAGAAGTGTGACTGTCCTCACCCCTGTCAGCTTGTCTTTCGCCTTCCATTACTATATAGATAAACGAAATGTTTGTTTAATACGCAATTCTATATAGTATTTTGAAAGCGGTAACATGTTATCTCCTTATCTTGACTGCACTTTTATAGCAATCATACTCACTCTATAACGTCTATAAATCTAAGTGTACCTCTACATTACTAAGGCACCTTACTACTACTCTTGCTAGTTTAAGCCTAGGATGGTATTCCAACCTAATTCGCTTAAACTATGGCTCTGATACCAAAACTGTAACACCCCTTTTCTCAAACCATATTTTATTACAAATACAGTTTATGTTACAAACATATTTTACAACTTGTGACTATAAAGTAGCCACATAATTTTTTTTTATTTTACAAACTTAAACTTAAGGGGGTATTACAGACTCAATACAGATAACCATAATTTAAACTTACAGTGTACAAACTGGTCCCAACTGCAACCTTCGCTCTTTTCACCTAAGTACATAGCATTTCAAAAATAGTATACGTGAGACATAAAGCCTCGTGAGTAATATGGGTTTAGACCCAAAACCTTTCTGTTCAAAACTTGAAATATTACAAGTAAACTGCTCAAAACTGATTTATATCATAAATCTCAAAATGTCTTTTCTTCTTTACTTTCAAACTTTTTAAAAAAAATACTTTCTTTCTCATTTTCTTGTGACCAACTGAAACTCATGAATTAAGTTATTTTAATTCATTCTACTAGCTCCCCTCGCGGGACAGAACAGATCCGCCCACTAGGTTATGCTCATTCTGTCTCCCCTTTGTGACTTGGAACGGATTCAAGCACAAGGGTATACTAAGCTAGACAACTACTTCGCGACGGGAGGTACCATCCCAGTAGTGTCTTCTGATCCCCCGATTATGTAGGTGATCCTAGTCCGGACAACTGGCTCTTACTTCTTTCTCTCTTTAATACTTATCTCATTACATCTCAAATTGGTCAAAATGGGACACAATTTGTAAATAACTCATACTCAAACATTTTATAACTCTTTACTGACAATACTTTCAAAAACTGGTTTTGACATCTTAGTTCACATAAGGAACTTCTTTCAAAATACTTTGCAAACCATACTTCTTAAAAATCTCTTTTAAACACTAAGCTCTTATATAGAGCTACTTTCAAAACTATTTTCCAAAACTTTAGTATTTGCAAACATTTGGAAAGTCTTACTTTTCTGAAAATAACATTTTGCTATGTACTATAGACATCCTCATAAAACTCACCTTGACGTTGCTACGAGTCTCTAAGTTTCTCGTATTCCTTTTCCTTTCCCGTGCTCTATAACGTTCGAAGCACCACCTATACAAGTATCATATATATAAATACTCAATAAATACATACTACACTGACTCTACAGTTCTAAGGTCAAATACGTCTCAACTCTAGGTTATAACAAGTGTATAACCATTAATAAACTCGTTTTATAATTTTCTCCGAAATACGCGTATTTTGCTACAGTACCCCCAAGGGGTCGTATTTCAGTTCCGACACTTTTCCATGAAGTCTTAGGCCATATTAGACTTGTGTTTCAAATTTGAAGTTCATTGGACAAGTCTAGCTCAAATTCCAAAAATCAAGTTTTGGCATAAATGTGAAGTTTAGCCACTGCCGCTACAGTGACTTTTTTGCAAGGTCGGATTACGGATTTGACAATTCCCGACATGTTCTTATACCATTTTAGGGTAATGGATAAAATTTCAGACCAAACGGACATGTCTAGCTATGGTTTCTAGCAATTGAAATTTCTAACATTTTTGGTCCCTGTCTGAGGGCGCACCACGCCTGGCTCAGGGCGCACTGCGCCTAGGCGCACCCCGCCCAGATCTTGGGCGCACTGCGCCTAGCGCCTGGGCAGTGTCCTGATCAGTCGCGATTTGTGCACTGTAGCACGCAGTTTTGACATTTTAAGTCCTTAATCCAGGTCTTAATCGTATGGGGTTTGTTCTAGGACCAAAACCCTTGACTAATAACAAGTTTTAAGCCATTAGAAACACCTTAATCACACCAATTCGTGATTTAGGGTTCTTGAGCAACATTTCAATTTCTCAACAATAGCAACCTACTTTGCTATTTTTTAACATATGTTCTTACTACATGAACATGTTTAAGCCCAGAAATCATATACACTTCATGGATTATGACTGAAATTACAGATTTCAGTCCACTCCATGGAAACTCATCAAGAACACACAAAAGCTTGGGTAGAAACTTCAATTACTAACCTTGTTTACTTTGGAATCACCAATTCCAACCTTTCTCTTGATTTCTTGGCAACAATTCTTGAGCCTCTGCTTCTTCTCCCGTACTCTCTCTCGCTCTCTCTAGCTCTCTCTGGACACTTCTATTGGGTTCTTACATAATGGAGGAAATAACTATCTTATAATATATATATATATATATATATATATTAAATTTTATAAAAACTTTGCATTTTGGTCCTTAGCCTTCCAATTCCTTTACAAAGATGGTCCAAAAGTCATAACTTAACCATTTAAGCTTCATTAACTTCCAACTCAACATTTTCTTGACATTTTGGCCATTTCCATGACAAATGACCATTTTGCCCTTTTCGGTCATATATCACTATTCATGCGGTAAAACTCCAAATTTCATATAATCTTTTATTTGTTATATTATTATTTTACATAATACATGTTATTTTACACAATAATCTTATAACATGTCAAAAGACCGTTTTACCCTTTTTCAACTTTTTCGCGGGTTCTTACATGTATTCAGGGGCAGCCTCAGCGGGAGGCCAATGCGGTTATCTGGGCAGCGATGTCCAATGACTAGTTCAAGGCGGGGTCGGCTAGGGAGAGCCAGCTCCGCAATCCACTGCACTGCTTGGTGCACCGGATCATATCCACTTCTGTTATGCAGAAGCGCGGATGTGGGAAGGTGTCCGGGGAGGACATGACCTTCATGTGGGCGATCTCCGATCCCACCAGATTCTTCATTTGCCATACGCACTGGCGGTCTCCCTCACCACCCGAGCCGTGGGTATTAACGATACTAGCCCCATGGCCAGTGGGCATTTTGTTACTCGCTTGGCCAGATCATATAGCCTTCTTACTGCTGAGACCGTGGCAACCTTGTCGGCGACACCACCCACACGCACATCACCCTGTTACTTGGAGATCATGGGGCTCATCCACCAGCCTCAGGCGGGTGTTTACATGAGGGTGCCGACAGAGGCACCACGGACTCCCCAGGCTCAGCCAGAGCCAGCCCAGCCAGTGAGGAGGAGGAGACAGAGAGAGGCCAGCACATGACCAGCCCCAGCCGCAGTTAGCAGATATGCTAACTGCCATTCGAGAGCTGAGCGAGAGAGTTACCAGGATGGAGGATCAGCTGGCATGGATCGGGGAGGCATTACTGGATACGGCCTCCCAGTCTGGACGACGCCCACGACCCTTCCTAGCCAGAGCTCATGTTGATAAGGAGGACCCTTCTCGGGCACGCCAGGATGATTGATGTATTTTCTTTTTCACTTTTTGGAGATACTGTACCAAACTTATGACTTTTTATGTTTCTGTATTTGGTTGATATATTTTGTTTAGTTCTATGTTTTCTTTTTGCATTTAATTTGTTTGTGAGTGATGCATGTGAATACCAAATGGGGAATCTATGGAGGAGTTGTATCATGCAAGTGTGGGGTCATTGTGCCCCCTTTACTTGTCATTTCACCGGCATGTTTATTGTTGCGCCACAACTCCTGGAATTCTGAAGCGTGAGATGTTCGTGTATTTTGTTTCTGTGACAACCAAGTTCCATCAAGAAATCAACCGTCTAAGGGGTAACTCTTTCTCCCTTGTTTTGAAATAATTTATGTACAACGCGGACGTTGTACGGTTTTAAGTATGGGGTGTGGACGGTCGAAAGAGTGTTTTTGAAATTTTTGTGGGAAATGATCAATTTTCAAAAATTTTAGCAATTTTTCAAAATTTTTAATAGATTGTAAGTTTGAAACGAATAGTTTGTGAATGTTATGGCATTGGTATTTTTTAAGAAATACTATTTAGTTGTTATTATGCTATATGTTTAGTCAAATAAGTTGAGTTTTAAGAGTTAGAAGATTGAAATTTAGGAAGGGACTGTCAATCACTGGCCTTTGTTGTTCGAGCCGGTAGGTCCGAAAAGGGTGGCCTCGAAAAAGGCATTTATGCACCTTACCACCTAAGATCGTCTGGTTTCGGATGGTATTTCTGAAAGCTCGTTACACGGACAACATCGAAAGTCATGGATAGTTTTTTTTATGGCCTTTAGAATCTGAATGAGTATGTAAACTTCATGGTGGACAGAAAATTTGTAATCAAGGGTTCTTTAGAAAGTCATGAATTCCAAAGGATATTCTGGTTATGTTTGCAAAAACTATTTCAATCTAACTCTAGAGACAATAAGCTTTGAAATTGAACACATTCAAAAATTGTTTGAGTCTTAGTTAAAATCTGTTAAAAACTCTCTTTCTTGGGGACATGCAACGCACAAGTGTGGGGTGTTTGACACTGCCTAGTAATATCAAGTATTTTAGTCACTGTTAGGCCCTATTCTTGGTGAAACTATATCATGTATCCATTGGTATTTCTCACTTTTTGTGTTAGTGCTTGTATGCAAGAAAATGTTACAATCAGGGACTAAAAGCCGGCAAATGGAAGAAGTTTTGAGGATAAGTACAAAATAGTCGAATGAGTACGCGCGCCGCGGGAGTAAAGGCATGCGCGACGCGCCACGTCAAGGATGAGGCGGTGAAGAGAAATTCAAACCACGAAAAAACGGGGATAAGGCTCTACGCGCGACGCGGCTACAGGCCTTACGTGTCGCGGGTTCTAATTTTCCACAAGTATAAATAGAGGCTTTTAGGTCGAATTCTGGAGTCGAAGATCAGACCCTAAGGTGGACTTACGACGACTTTGACTCAAGTTTCCAGATTCCAGCAATCCTTTGTGGTATTTTTATGTTTTTCACTTTGCTTTCAATATTAGTTTAGTTGTTTTAGCTTTTAGCTTGGTGTTTCTGGAGTGTGACAACCAGTAGCAGTAGGTTAAAACTCTTTAATTTCGTATTCTACTGTTTTGGATCTTCTGGATTGGAGTTTACTATAGTTAATCATTCAGTTCATGTTTTATTGCACTTTTTACCTTTATTTATGTTTCGATGCTTTTGAATGCTTTTGGTTTGTGTTTATTGTTTCTGGATTTTGAATATACCTTCTGATTTCAGTAAGCAATCTAGGGTTAGACTTTGGTTTAGTTTCATTTAGTTTATGTTTGGTTTTGAGTTTGGATTTGAGATTTCTATGTGTTTTGGAAAAGTAGAAGTTAGTCCCTCTGGCTGTAGCGTGACACTACAGTTGGTAAGCTATCGTCTTGTCTTGACCACCAAACTCTCGTGGATCGACCCTTACTACCGCTGTACTAGTTTGTGTGAGGTTTTATTTTCTTATTTTTGACCGCACGACGACCTAGGCGTGTCATTAATCATAAGTGAATCTTGAACAAGGGTAAATATGTTTATGTCTTTCGACATGAGATACATATTAGGGATTCGCGTATAGGATTACTGCGCTTTAACATAGTTAAACGTTGTTCGTAACTGTGCAGTTATAAAGGCCTTCGTTGGGTATAGTATGAACTATACATAAGTACGTATGTAGTCAATATAGGATTTGTTCCTCTTATGTGTTGTGAGTTAGACATCTAAGGCGCCTTACATAAAGTTCGACAACAAATGAGAATGGTCTCGATCCATGTCTCATATCCAACATGATGCATGAAACAAAGAGAATATTGATAGACTTACCTTATGCATCAATTGCATCTTTGAGATCTTGGAATTAGATGTTGATAAATGGCTCCTCTTCGTGTTTTGTTAGGGGCAGTAGTTCGTTGCAAGACGTCAACTACTGTCTATGTTAATCCATAATGAATCTTGTGCAAGTGGGAAATTGTTGGATCTATATGCTCAAGAATCATTATGAAATGATATTGCTAATAACATATGATCCTATAGGGTCACACCTTTATCAAGTTGGTACTTATTGAATATTAATTAAGTATTTGATGATTCATAAATAAATTCAACTCTTCTATTTGATTAGAGTATAATTTTTGTTTTGTGAAAATAATAATTATAAGGAGTTAAACTAATAATTATATCATATGGTATGATATAATAAGTCATGTACAAAGTTTTGGACACTTTGGGTTCCATTAAAATGTAACTAGACTTGTTAGTTTCTAAAGGTAGAGTGTTAAACACTCTTGTCCTTTTTTTCTGTATGATGGCCGGCCACATGAAGCAATGGTGGAGGTTGCTTGTGAACCTTCACCTTTCACACACATACCCTTTAAAAGACCGTACCTTTGCATTTAATGAGGGTATGGGTCATGGTACACACATGTAGGTATAAAAGTAAGTGTTTAAGAAAATGTTGCAAGAACTTTTTTTCTCCTCCCATTTACAATTTTCGGCCAACATCACTATCTCCCTCTCCTCTCTTATGTAAAGCTTGTTGCAAGTTTAAGAGCTTAGAAGTACTTCTCCTTGAGTGTTTAATTTTGTTAAGTACTTAAAGGCTTAATAGTTCTTTATACAAGAAGGAACTAGCATTCCAAGTGCCTAAACCTTGGTGGTGGATACTTGTAGAGAAATCAAGCTTCTTGATTTTTGCTATCTACTTCAACTCCCCAATTCCAAGTGGGTTCAAAGGCTACAAATGTTATCTCTTTAAAAACATCATATGTATGTTTTTAATATCATCTTACCCATGTAAATGGATCCTTGATGGTTTTGTTTAAAATGGTTTAAAATAAACTAGTTATTTGAAAAAAGCTTTCGTTGCCGTTTTAAAGAAAAACACTCTATTTTATTTATCAAAACTCATCACACACAACATAATGTAGCAAGGTTTAGCACATATCAGCTAGCAGTCTCCACTAACCACTAATAATACTACATCGAATCCTTCGCTCGTCTTTTCTTGGGACAATATCGATGAAAGTGACTGCTTCCCTGACACTTAAAACATTTTAGATTCTCCTCACTACAAGCCCTGGCCTTGTGACCCTGTCAACCACACCATAAACACTTTAAGGATTCGGGAGTAGTATTACTCGTTCCTCTTTTTCTAATCCCTCGGTACTTTCTTCCCGAACACATTTTGGTGGAGACTCTTGTTTCTTAGCTTCTTTTTCCTTCTGTTGGAATTGAAGTTCTTCTTCCCGCTCGGTGGCTCTATTTACTACCCGAAAAAATGAGGTTAACTTGATTGGTCGTACCATCTCCCACACGTAGCGATCTATTTTTTGTTTTTTTGTATCCACCTAATGCTCAGAAATCTTGTTTTTTCTAGCAAAGCCAAAATGTTCTCCTACACAGACCAGGAACCCTGCTCCAAATGCATCAATTCATCCTCTAACTTCTTCACAGCTACCTCAAAGCAATACTCTGTGTTAAACTTTACTTTAAATTGTTCCCATGTCAGTATTCGTGTTAGGTCAGGTCCCAATAAACTTGTAACGCCAAGATACTTATTATATAATTATAATAAAAAAGGGCAAAATGGTCATTTTACCTCAAAAGGGTAAATTGGTCATTTGGACAGAAAAGGACTTGTTATGTAATAATATTTTAAGTCTTGGACTTAAAATGTTATAAAAGTTGATTATTTGTCATTAATTGTGTTATTTGTGGCAATTATTCAAGGAATGCAACTTCAAGGACCAAAGTGCAATTTCTGGAAGTATATAAGCAAGACTTGTGTGCAGAATTTTGGAGTTACGGGAACAAGTCTTGGCTGAAATTCTGCAGAAGTTTGGAAGGTTTTCTTGAAGGTTTGAAGCTTGGATTGTGATCCTTGGCTTAAAAGGGCATAATTGGAAGGATTTGAGGTAAATTTCCAAGTTCTTGATTGTTGTTCTTGGTGAGTTGTGTAAAACTCAAAAACTGTAAATTCAGTTGTGTTGTGTGTTCAAATTGGTTAGATACTTCCATTAAGTTCTTATAACAAAGACATAACTCAATCCAATGGAAGTAGGATGCTATAAATGATGAAATTTAAGAATTGGGGTTGTTAGAACTAAGAACCCTAATTCTTCATTTTGATTGATTTAGTTGTTTTGAATGGTTGAAAACCTTGTTAGAGTATAAGGTTTTAGCCTAGAAACAAACCCCAATCGATTAAGGACTGGATTAAGGACTTAATGGCCAAAAACTGCTTGCTACAGTGCATAAATCGCGACTGTCCAGGAGCTCTGCCCAGGCGCAGGGCGCAGTGCGCCCAGGATCAGGGCGGGGTGCGCCCAGGCGCAGTGCGCCTGATTCCTGGCGCAGTGCGCCTCTAAGCAGGGGCCAGGCAGGGGACTTCCGACTCGCTAACTTTCGTTTGGCTTGTCCGTTTTAGCTCAAATTTGGACCATAGGCTCGTTATGGTCTGAAAAGTTTGGGAAAATTGTTAAGTTGAGTTTTTGACCCCTCGGGGGCACTGTAGATCAATTCGAATGCCTCGGTGAATAGTAAAATTCAATAAAAGTTAGTAAACGGAAAGTTATTAACTGGGCATTTGTTTGTAATGATATTGTATTGAACTCTATGGTATTAGAGTTAATTGAAATGACTATTAACCTATTATCATTTGGTATATAAATGATTATATAGGTGCGGGACAAAATAGTTGTGGTGCACGCAAAGGCAAGAAACAACCGGAATGTAAATGCAGCTAGCATCCAGGTGAGTAATCTCACTGATATCATATATGATATATGATGATTGAGTTGTTACAGGTTGAAATTGACTTGTGGGACGAAAATGATAAGATTGAAGAGATATGAAGACGACAATACCAGATAAGCCGTGAGTCTATATAGACAAGAACGGAGCTGTGAGTCAATAAAATATAGACAATACCGGAACCAGTCGTGAGTCTAGGCAATAGCGGGATCTTCCTGTGAGCCATATATTTACTTGTATAGACAATACCGGAACCAGCCGTGAGTCTAGGCAACAGCGGGCTAACCCGTGAGCCATAGCTTATTCTAATGAGTCAAACCTTTATATAGACAACAGCGGGCTAACCCGTGAGTCTAGGCAACAGCGGGCTAACCCGTGAGCCATGGTTTACTTTGATGAGCTAAACTTATATAGACAATAGCGGGCTAACCCGTGAGTCTAGGCAACAGCGGGCTAACCCGTGAGCCATATTTGATCGTGAAGAAACTGTTAATAGATGGTGCGGCCACTTGTGGCTATGATATCCCGGTGCGGCCTTCGGGCTATGTCTCCGATGCGGCCTTCGGGCTATGATGTTCCGGTGCGGCCTTCGGGCTATGTCTCCGATGCGGCCTTCGGGCTAAGATATTTGGTGCGGCCTTTTTGGCTATGATTTTGTTACAGGTACATGGTGCGGCCTATTGGCTATGACATCGAGTTACTAAACTCAGCTGGTGCGGCCTGCGGGCTATGAATTATATACTGATAATGTTTTGGTGCAGCTTATATAGCTATGACACAGAGTGCGGCTTATATAGCCATGATATATGATGCAGTCCATTGTGACTAAGAAAAATGGGACAGAAATGATTATATATGACTATAGATGCAAATAACTAACGTGGCTTGTTAATTACAGGTCACTATGATTCAGCCTGTAGGGCTACAGAATAGGATGTGAAATCCTAGAATATATATATGGTCAGCCAGTAAGGCTAGTAGTTTGGATTCGAAATCCAGACAGTATATGATTGTATTTTTATACATGTTATTTGCAGACTTGATTACTCACTGAGCTTTGTAGCTCATACCGTTTGTTAATGTCCCTGCAGGTTAGCATGATACTGATAGGGGACAAGATAGAGTCCGTGACTTTGGAGTGGGACTCATAGATGCTGTCAGTAGCAGCCCGGCTTCAAAGGAGATATTGGTATTATATATATCCTCCTTGATACACTTGTACCCGTTTTTATTAAAATATACCCCTTCGTTATGGTTTTAAGTATTGAAACCTGAATTTTAAACGAAAAATTTTTCAGGGGTATTTTGTTTTAAAAGCCGGGTGTTACAAGTTGGTATCAGAGCCGTGGTTTAAGTGAACTAGGTGTCTATAGAGTAGATTCCTGGACTTAAACCCTGAGATAGTAGACACGATGCATAGTTAGGTGTATATAGCTGTTATTATACATATATATAACCTAACTGTTGCTAACTTCTGACGTATAAGAAGTATGAATTGTAAAACTCCTTGGGAGACATTTAGGGCGCGAAGCTCTAGGAAATGGACCAACCCTTCTCAAGACTCCGTTGTACGTGGAGCAAAAAGGGGACGAAAAGCAGAAAAATCCACTTGACAAGCAGTAGTAGCTGTAGTGGTCAGAAAAAAAAAAGAAATCGGTTGCTCACCTTGGTTGATATTCAAGGTGAAAGAACAGTAGTTGAGACTACAAGAAAAGCAGAAATATTAGTGGACTTCTCAGAAGAAGTTAAAACGAATTAGGTCTAACCTTAAAGGGAAGAGACCGGAACGAAAAGATGATGTGAAATAAGAAGTGGAGGAAAAGCACTTGGAATAATTGAGAGTTGAGACTCTACTGTTGACATGTTGAAATTGCAGAAATGGGAGCAAATTGCTCGAGTTTGTTGTATGGGACGAAAGTGATTCCAGCGTGGAACTATAGATCACTTCCTTATGAAATACTCACATGCTAGATGTGGAGTAACGGGTGATGAACCCAAGAAAGAAAGAAGAAATGAATGGTCGAAAAGGACCAATGGTATTATGAGCATTCCAACGGATTGTGGAAGAAGCTCGTGAGGAGACTGATATGATCTCCGATATAACGATGCCGAATATAACTTGTGTATGTTACATTTGATCCATGAAGCTATGCTTTGGATCGATGACTTGATGTCTTGTTGGAATATTTCATCAACGATTTTGGATGAAATTTTGGTAACAGCTATATCAGATAGCAAGTATGTTCTAGATGTTGAACACCTGGAAGGTAGTTTGCCTAGGATTTACGGGACCATTTTCCCTATGAATCTAAAGCTGATGACTACCAGTGAATATGAAGCAATGGAGCTTATGAATTGGTTAGCAAGGAATTATGCTAACATGTATTGTCGAAAAATGAACATGATGGTTCAGAAAACAGAAATGAAATGGAGGGAAATCCATGGTAAATAACTGTTGTTGAGAATATTGGTTATATTCTTTGCTTAAACTCAGTAAAGAGTTAGTAAGAGAATAATATTATAATTGGCATACGTGGTATTGGCCAAGTTAGATAAAGTAATGATAATAGTGTGCTACTTGAATAGATTCTCGGATGTTTCTTTTGAAAAGAACTTCCAGGA
Source organism: Cichorium intybus (assembly GCA_023525715.1). Lineage (NCBI taxonomy): Eukaryota > Viridiplantae > Streptophyta > Magnoliopsida > Asterales > Asteraceae > Cichorium > Cichorium intybus. The sequence goes on along the minus strand of CM042011.1, from coordinate 142,409,087 downwards.
TTTTTGCCTGAATGGCGAGAAGAGTTTATGATAAAGCTGATTTTGGGAGCCGTTTTGGTATACGGGCTCTGTATTGATTTGCATCTGTAGGGATGGCAGAGTTGGAAAACAACTAAAAGAAAATGTTGTTTTGGGGTCTCTTATGAACGTATGTGTCATTGTATGGAACCCTACCTTGTTTGAAAAGAAGAAAGACAAGTTGATGCATGTGTGCATTGACTGATGAGAATCTAATATTCTCGAAACCAAATCGTATATGAGGTACGTTTGTACCAGATATTGGAGTTACTTCACTGAGTTTAGTGATGTGTAAAATCCTCCAAGTATGGAAATTTTGGCTAAAAGAAGATTTACATTCTTTGGGCATGTTAATAATGCCAGAGATGATAAAGTAGATACAGTGGAAATACTGATGTGATAAGACAGAAACCGCCTTGGAATCTGACTGAATTAGTAGTAGTTTCCTTGGATTGGCGGGTTGCTATGGGAGAGTTGTAGTAAGCTGCTCCTTGAATGTTGTTTAGTTGACTTAAGTTGACTAAAAAGAATGAGTGGTAGAAAGACCACAGGTATCTTGTAAAAGGTTGGGAATGAACCTTATGTGAAATTCTGATGTTAGCTTTGATGCTAAGCGGATAAATTGAATTATAGAAATGCATCCCGATTCGATCGTAGATGCAAGATGTTGCAGTAGCAACTATGATTTTGGTATTAAACTTTGGAGACACTATGCATATGGTGTAAACCTTATTGTTTATGTGGATCGTTAGAGCTTGAAATACTCTATTGATCAGAAAAGAAGCTAAATATGAGCTAGATAAAAGATAGATGGGTTACTTAAAGATTTCGGTTATGGAATCTTGTACCATATCAGAAAGAAAGATGTGGCTATAGATGCCTGGAATTGAAAAGAGTAACCTTTGAAGATTACATCCACATGTATGAGTGTGGCAAATTTATTACATGGGTTGATTTGAGTAGCACAGGGAGAAGTGTGCAAGACTGAAAATGTGAAATATGAATGAATGATTAGTTGTTGAAAGAAGCTAGTTGGAAAATCACAGTGATTTAAACCCTCGGTAGTTGTGAATGTGGATTCCAAAGTAATTGGAACATAAAACTCATCTTGAAAAGATGTATTTTGTACTAGATATACAGTATATCTGGAGCAATACCAGACTGGATAGGTCGATAAAACCTAGGTATTGGTGGCCGGGACAGAAGAAAGATATGGAAAGACATGTGGAAAGTGTTTGACTTGTACGCTAAGTAAAGTCAAACTGTTAGAAACATGCGAAGAAATTGAACCGTTGTTGGCCCCAGTAAAGAAATGGGACAACATTGTTATAGACTTTGCGATAAAGTCTCCGTAAGTACCGTATATTGGTGAACAAAGTGACCTGGTGATACAGATTTGAGAAGGTGTGCTTGGAAATTGCACAGAAGACCCTAGTATAAGATGAGGAAATTTTCTATCTCTGATAGAAATTGCAAGAAATAACAGCGTACATACTTGTAGACTGATGATTCGTATGAAGTATAGTACGGAATATCGTGATATTATTCGATTATTGGATTGAAGATGTAGTAAAGCCGTTGGCTAGATTCTAGATTTTTGCACAAACTGAGGAAAAGACTTAATGAGTACGAACGAATGTGAAGATTGGTTAAGAAATTTGCAAAAGTGATTTGTGGACCACTAAGTAAAAACCTTCGAAATTCCAAGTAAAGGAATATGTTAGTACGAAGAGTAAACCTTTGGAAAGGTTAAAAATCTGTTTGGGACGAAAAGAAGGTTAAGTCCTCATTTATCGTATCTTTTCATACGTCCCAAAGAGTAAGAATTTTGGTGTACTGATCGAAGTTTTGTGATGACCTTCAAAAATTATGAAGTTTTCTATGGATCTCATTTCTGGAGAAATAGGATGATGAATTCTAACGTGTCCCTCATGTTGAAATGAAGATTGATACGTAGATAAGGTACCCGGGACAACCGGAGGAATGATATGCAGATTGTGATCTAACCACAAGATAAGAAGACTAGTATGGTTAAGTGCTTAGGCAATATCATATAGTTTCTGACATGATGTGGAAGACCGAAAGTGAATCGAGGAAGACATGCCCTCAACACCTTGTATGATTTCGGGGACGAAATCTTTTGAAGGAGGGGAGAATTTGTAACGCCAAGATACTTATTATATAATTATAATAAAAAAGGGCAAAATGGTCATTTTACCTCAAAAGGGTAAATTGGTCATTTGGACAGAAAAGGACTTGTTATGTAATAATATTTTAAGTCTTGGACTTAAAATGTTATAAAAGTTGATTATTTGTCATTAATTGTGTTATTTGTGGCAATTATTCAAGGAATGCAACTTCAAGGACCAAAGTGCAATTTCTGGAAGTATATAAGCAAGACTTGTGTGCAGAATTTTGGAGTTACGGGAACAAGTCTTGGCTGAAATTCTGCAGAAGTTTGGAAGGTTTTCTTGAAGGTTTGAAGCTTGGATTGTGATCCTTGGCTTAAAAGGGCATAATTGGAAGGATTTGAGGTAAATTTCCAAGTTCTTGATTGTTGTTCTTGGTGAGTTGTGTAAAACTCAAAAACTGTAAATTCAGTTGTGTTGTGTGTTCAAATTGGTTAGATACTTCCATTAAGTTCTTATAACAAAGACATAACTCAATCCAATGGAAGTAGGATGCTATAAATGATGAAATTTAAGAATTGGGGTTGTTAGAACTAAGAACCCTAATTCTTCATTTTGATTGATTTAGTTGTTTTGAATGGTTGAAAACCTTGTTAGAGTATAAGGTTTTAGCCTAGAAACAAACCCCAATCGATTAAGGACTGGATTAAGGACTTAATGGCCAAAAACTGCTTGCTACAGTGCATAAATCGCGACTGTCCAGGAGCTCTGCCCAGGCGCAGGGCGCAGTGCGCCCAGGATCAGGGCGGGGTGCGCCCAGGCGCAGTGCGCCTGATTCCTGGCGCAGTGCGCCTCTAAGCAGGGGCCAGGCAGGGGACTTCCGACTCGCTAACTTTCGTTTGGCTTGTCCGTTTTAGCTCAAATTTGGACCATAGGCTCGTTATGGTCTGAAAAGTTTGGGAAAATTGTTAAGTTGAGTTTTTGACCCCTCGGGGGCACTGTAGATCAATTCGAATGCCTCGGTGAATAGTAAAATTCAATAAAAGTTAGTAAACGGAAAGTTATTAACTGGGCATTTGTTTGTAATGATATTGTATTGAACTCTATGGTATTAGAGTTAATTGAAATGACTATTAACCTATTATCATTTGGTATATAAATGATTATATAGGTGCGGGACAAAATAGTTGTGGTGCACGCAAAGGCAAGAAACAACCGGAATGTAAATGCAGCTAGCATCCAGGTGAGTAATCTCACTGATATCATATATGATATATGATGATTGAGTTGTTACAGGTTGAAATTGACTTGTGGGACGAAAATGATAAGATTGAAGAGATATGAAGACGACAATACCAGATAAGCCGTGAGTCTATATAGACAAGAACGGAGCTGTGAGTTAATAAAATATAGACAATACCGGAACCAGTCGTGAGTCTAGGCAATAGCGGGATCTTCCTGTGAGCCATATATTTACTTGTATAGACAATACCGGAACCAGCCGTGAGTCTAGGCAACAGCGGGCTAACCCGTGAGCCATAGCTTATTCTAATGAGTCAAACCTTTATATAGACAACAGCGGGCTAACCCGTGAGTCTAGGCAACAGCGGGCTAACCCGTGAGCCATGGTTTACTTTGATGAGCTAAACTTATATAGACAATAGCGGGCTAACCCGTGAGTCTAGGCAACAGCGGGCTAACCCGTGAGCCATATTTGATCGTGAAGAAACTGTTAATAGATGGTGCGGCCACTTGTGGCTATGATATCCCGGTGCGGCCTTCGGGCTATGTCTCCGATGCGGCCTTCGGGCTATGATGTTCCGGTGCGGCCTTCGGGCTATGTCTCCGATGCGGCCTTCGGGCTAAGATATTTGGTGCGGCCTTTTTGGCTATGATTTTGTTACAGGTACATGGTGCGGCCTATTGGCTATGACATCGAGTTACTAAACTCAGCTGGTGCGGCCTGCGGGCTATGAATTATATACTGATAATGTTTTGGTGCAGCTTATATAGCTATGACACAGAGTGCGGCTTATATAGCCATGATATATGATGCAGTCCATTGTGACTAAGAAAAATGGGACAGAAATGATTATATATGACTATAGATGCAAATAACTAACGTGGCTTGTTAATTACAGGTCACTATGATTCAGCCTGTAGGGCTACAGAATAGGATGTGAAATCCTAGAATATATATATGGTCAGCCAGTAAGGCTAGTAGTTTGGATTCGAAATCCAGACAGTATATGATTGTATTTTTATACATGTTATTTGCAGACTTGATTACTCACTGAGCTTTGTAGCTCATACCGTTTGTTAATGTCCCTGCAGGTTAGCATGATACTGATAGGGGACAAGATAGAGTCCGTGACTTTGGAGTGGGACTCATAGATGCTGTCAGTAGCAGCCCGGCTTCAAAGGAGATATTGGTATTATATATATCCTCCTTGATACACTTGTACCCGTTTTTATTAAAATATACCCCTTCGTTATGGTTTTAAGTATTGAAACCTGAATTTTAAACGAAAAATTTTTCAGGGGTATTTTGTTTTAAAAGCCGGGTGTTACAAAACTCCTCAAGAAGCTCCATGCCTGGTACATCCCGACTCAAATTACTCCTAGTATTTACCATCTTCAAACCCAAGCAAGATGGTTAGTGACGTAATTAAATCAGATACCCACATGTATACCTATTTTAAGCTATATGTCCACCACTAAATATGGTTTAAGTCTAGGAATCTATCCTAAAGACACCAAGTTTTCTTAAACCACGAGTCGGATACCAACTTGTAACGCCCAGTAACCAGCGTCGAGTATATTATAAATTGTTAACATTTAATCACAAGTTTTACACAATACACATATACTCGGGGCCTTGTATCACAAGTATATATCTTCACGATCGATCCCATGATCTAAGTAGGGCGCTATTATCTACCAACATGCACACACATAACACACATGCATAAGCTACAAGCTTAGTGGGTAACATTATGATAGCATATATAAACTCGTCAATAATAATACACATTACACCAAAAACTCGTGAATGTAACTAGTCCCAATAACTACATACAAATACTCGTATATGTATAATCAACTACACTCATCTCTAGTGGCTACAAGGTACCCGTTATGTAGTTACATAGATGTCCCACGACATCTATGCCACAACGATCCCGTTATGTGACAAATACAAGCCACAAAGGCTCAATCTTCAAGCCACAAAGGCTAAATATCCAAGCCACAGAGGCCCAATCTCATGACTGCAAAGTACCCATTTTACTGTCATTTTATCCCAGCATACATGATCACAAGGTACTCGATCTGTGACCATTTAGTTACACGGACTGATACACAACCAATCCCATCATATCTATCAATCAACAACATATATACATTCAATAATTCCATATACACTTATCAATCACCAAGAACGATGTACACACCGTTGGGATTTGATCAAAAACACAAATATCATATACAGCAGAAGTTAATTAAGATCCAACCACATAAACAATTCCATGAACACATTTAGGATCATATCAGTTCATAGCAGATCATAGAAACTTTAACAAACAAGAATGTACCTCAAGAAGTCGTTGCCTTTGTGATCTAGTCAAGGCAGCGATTGCAGGATGATCAGGATCCAAAATTCAAATCCCTCTAATGGCTTGTACCCAGGGAAAACCAGAAAGCCAGGAAGATCAAGAGCAAAGAACTCCAATCCTAGAGAAGGAAGAGTTTTCGCAGAGGGAAGGAGGGAGGAGGGTATTTGGCGGCTCCAAGGGTTTGTGATGCCTTAGGGTGTCACCCCAAGGCCTCTATTTATAGTGCAAGGCTCCTAGGGTTTCAAACTTAGGAGCCTTTTGATGGTATTTAAGAAAACTATAAACTTAAATCTCTTAAGTTCACATGCACCCTAATAGGATCTATGTTTTCACTATTGATTCTATAACTAAGAACATGAGGTATAAATCAAAATTTATTCTAAAGACAGTTTAGAATTTCATACGTTCAAAGCTTTGGAAGCAAGCACCACAAGTGTCATGCCTCTAATGGCTCACACCCAGAACCAAGAAAGTAAGAAACAAAGAGAGAGAGAGAGAGAGAGAGAGAGAGAGAGAGAGAGAGAGAGAGAGGAACTCTCTAAATTGGCGTGAATAATGGGGTGGAGGAGGCCTTTATTTATAGTCCAAAACTGATATGTCATATGGCATATAACTGCCATATTTGAACTCTTGGTATGATAAATCTTTTATCATACAAGTCAATACATTTATCATTATCATAAATAGTTTAAACCTCCATATATATATATATATATATATATATATATTGCTCAACTATTGAACAATTATAATTCAGCCCCTTACTCTTTTAATTAATCCAATTAATTCCAAATTAATTTCTGATTAATCATTAATTAATATATTATTCTCATAATATATTAACAAATCAAATATTCTTATTTTTTATTAACATATTATCCTCATAATATATTAATTTTTCTCTCTCTACAAGTCATCTTGTCCTCTGCAAGGTTTTGGGGGCAACCCAAAAGGACTGTGTTCCCATCAATCAAGTATATTTCTAAATTATAGTCATGGCTTAGACACCTAATCCAACAGTATCCCACTTGGATAAGTCTATGACTATAAGTCAATATAGCTTCTAAATTGACCAGCAAATTGTAGCTTCTAAAAGCCGCTGTCGAACTCTGACCTAGTCAGTTCTGTGTCTTAAGATAAGTGATCCTATGATCCTTCGTTCTACAAGATATAATTCACATTTGAGACATGGAGTAGAATAAATCTCAGTCCGATACTATGTTTCCCGGTTCCATGATTTGTAATGACATAGGACTTCTAATTGAACACATCAATTTAGTCCTGGCTGGCCAGCACTAAGTCAACACCAAATCACCGAGGGGCCCACGGATATCGCTTTTCCCGTTAGGCCAAAAGGAACGAATAAACTTCGACTCATATGCTTGTGTCTTTTACTCATCAAATCGTGCACAACAATGCGTTTTATAAGATCGAGTTACCGATGCGTTTACGCATTATCAACGCACAATCGACTTGTAAATTTCAACTCATATGTCTCCGTTTCAAGACCATAAGATATTATCATCTTAGAATTACTCGTGATATAATCCATGAAGTAATTCTCTGAGCGTGAGTTTCTTCAATACTCAAATCTCCATTTCTAAGTACTAATGAACGTTGCAGCAAAACTATTGCTATGTCTAACTCCTTAGACACTCTACAATTCAATTCATGACAGTCTTAATTCACTAGTTACTTCTAAAAGTATGAAAAACTGTGGAACTTTGAATAATCAGATTATTCGGGAAGTAAAACATGCAAAAGCGAAACAGTGATCTGACAGGTAGCTACTCCTGCTCATTACCAAGTCTCCACGAGGTAATCACCAAATCAGATTTATTATAGGTTTCTTGGTTTCTATTAAACTTTCAATTAATATTTTATGTCTATTTACTTAAAATGACCTTCACTCTTTCTATATATCTACATTGATACACATCATTGTAGATAATTCGATCAGACACTTTTCCGATGATATCTCAATATGTCATCTTGTCTTTCTCTCTCCTAACTCCACTTTGGAAATGGTGGTGTGTACTCTGACTCTTTGGTCTCTAGATGATTTCAAGGTGTTTATGATGTGTCGGTGAGCCACACGTGCTCCATCAAAATACCAATGAAACTCTTTAGCCATGAAGTCTCTCAGCACCACACATCGATGTCAATAATTATATATTTGAAACTCCTTTCAAATTATTATTACATTTACTCCAACGATCTTTTATGTGTGCTCAATTGATCTGTCCAGTATCCTTAGCCAGGCTGTGTCCTGAATCCAACTTACTATGCTCTAAGCATTAACTTATCAGGATATGCCCATGACACTTATGATCGATCCAAGAAGCCCATGAAACTGGTCTGTTGTATTTCCAGAACCTGTGGATTATCTATAATCCTTGTGTCATGACTTTCAGAAACTCTTTCCTTTTGGAGACATGCATCTTGAATCTTATCAAGATCATATTAAAACTGGCAAGGTCTATATTGGAGTTTTTAACCATGTAATAGGTGATTGTGACAACCTGAGTGAGTTGTACCTTCCTTTAGATCATGCCAAGTCATTACACTTTGTAATAATAAGAAACTTCTTTCCTGAAGTCATGCCTCTTGATCTTATCAAGATCATACTTATATTGGCAGAATCTTAACTGATGACTTTATCTATCTGATAGATGCTTGTGACCACCTGAGTACGTTGTATCTTCTTAAGATCTTTTCATAGCGAATCATCTCTTAACCCCAAGTCATTACACTCTGTAATGAGAAGAGATGTTTCCTAGAAATCACAATGATACTCCCACTAGCTTTGACATGGTTATAGGATTCTTTTAGACTTTCACAAAATACAAACCTTTTGGCATATTTTTATAATCCAAAATCCAATCCTTCTGACATAATTATAGGACTCTTTCAGCTATTCACAAAATCCAGACTTTTGGCATATTTCTGTGAATCCAAAGATCCTTCCTTGCAAGGTTCCCGTAAGATGAATCTCGGGGCTTTGTACCATTCTGTTTGGATATATTGGCATGTTCTAAACCCCTTTGGTTGTGTCTCACATGCAACCCTTGTGTTTTCCATTTAAGGAAAGCGAGCAGATCATCCGATCTTGCTATGACTCACAAAGTGTAGTTATAGCAGACAATATCCCTTCAGATTTATTTCAGTTCTATTGAGAGCGTTGCTTGAAAATAATCATATGACTCCGAGTTTCGCTTCACTCAACTCATTCTTGCTCAGAATGTAGGTAAAATTCTATCTACGTTGCCTTCTTTTGACGATTCAATTACTCCCACTAGTTCTTAAGTCAGGTGTAACATCAATCAAATTATCACATAGACCGAGTCTCGCCTCTAGGTTCTCTTATTTGGCAGCAACCGGGCTCACCAATGCTTCCAAGTAGTAGGACTGTTTATCCATACCAACCTAGTGTTTTATCACTAATCGGTATATCACCCAAATCATAACACCTTATGCCGGTGACTAATACTACTGGTCTGTGAAGAGAAGGGTATGTCAGATTTAACAGGAATCTGATCCCTGATCAAGTCTTAGTGGTGACTAGAGGTTCTTTCATTTGGCTGACCCTTGAACTCCTTCAGGATCACTCTTGCTCCTACTATTTCCTTAGAATGTGAGTCCTTTCTAAAGGAACTTTTCTTTCATAAGTACTTGCGGGAAGACCAATGAAGTGACACTATTGATCAGGTTCAGGCCAGTCATTAGGTTTAGAAGAACGCTACATGACCCTGGACCCTCTATGTACAAGTGGGGTGAACCCAGCTTTACACTTCAGCCGGTGTCTATGCAACCTACTTAGTCTAAGATGTGGTCAGAATATGGTTTTGTGGTCTGACTGGTTGAACATTTAGTTTATCGAAACTTATTGGAAGTATATCTAATACATCGAGGATCGAACTGTTTCGACCAATGCTCAATCTTCTTCCCTAAGACACATTATAACCATTAATGTTCTTGGAAGAGGATGAAATGTTAAACATTTTCTCAGTTTATGTTTTTCACTCAGACTATGTTGATCTTTATACTTTCTTTGAAATCCTTGAACAGTTCAAGGTTTCAATCAATCACTTATTCTGATAAGTGAAGTCATATTTGTCATACTGATTGGCAAATATTATAAAGTATAATTAATTGTGGTAGATTCGAGCAATTCACTAATGTGTCTATTGCTCATAATCTTAATGTCTTTTACATCTCCATGTAAATCTACGACTTTGTTAATTTGTTCAAGATATGTACTCATCATTTGACTCTAAGTCAACTAATTCCAAAATCCTATCCATTGGATCTTTGGGTGATACATTTCTTGCAACAATAAATTTTATCAAGAACTCACTTCATCATGTGACTCTAAGTCAAATGATTCCAAAGTCCTGTCCACCTGGACCTTTGGTTGAAGTGATTCTTACTAAAATTTATATTTAACAATTATTTAACACAATTCATAAATCCAACACACTTTGGATGCATCAACATTCAAGTTATTACCATTTATGCAATTAACACATTCATACAACATTTCAAGGGTAATTTAAACAATCATATTTTGAAAGAAAAATAACATTTTGTTAAATCGAAAATTATCCTCAAACAATGGTACTATATGATGACAATGTCATACAAAATCAAAAATCTAGCTAAACTTCAAAACTGCACGAGCTCGTGATCTAATCTGAATGTGCTCCTATGCGTTAATGTCACGCATCCTACTGAGTCCCTGCATACAGTGCAAATGTGACTATCACATTCTGTATCAAGGAATTAAGGATTAGGAGTTTTGAGTTTTAGATATATCTGAGTTGCTAAACGATTCAGCGTTGGAGCATCTTCTAATCTTTTTGTGACTGTATCCTACCCTGTGGATTCCCAGTTAGAGACATCTCAGAACCAGTCTAGACGATCTGGATCTTTTCTTGATGTGTCTCATCTTTAGACTCAATCCGGAAGTAGCTGGCTCAGTGGAACTATGCATCTCTATGAACGACTCTTACAAAGTCAACATTTAATGCATTTCCATGATAGTTTGTCCTAGTTCCCTTTCATATACATCTGGATGAGCAGATCGTACTGGATAGTCAGCGAGTCGAGTTAAAGCTCAACTCCCGATTAATGAGGTGACCAAGTTTATACAGTTCGCCTATGTGTCCCTCAATTACGAGAACATGCAGATTGACGCTACCTCTTCAAGCTTGCATACATCAAGCTTTTCGAAGATCCCAGTTCGTTCCTTTTCAACCGGTTCTCAAAACCTTTTCTTAACCAGTCGTGCTAACTCATATGGCCCCAGGAATTCAAAATCCCTACGGATGTTAGGGTCAATGGTCAACAGCATGAGGCTATGAACTTCTTCGGGATTCATCAATCAAGAAGTCATGCTCATCAACAAAGCTGTTGTGTGATGACATGCTTTGGTAGAACGAGGAGCTGATACTCAATCAGATGTGGCTTGCCAGCAAACCTGAGAACCATTCTCCTTTTGCAAAGCCATTCTACATAGTTCAGGCTAGTCAGCCTTTTTTATATTCAATAGATACTTTCTGAAACTCTTAGAAATGGGTGTTGGAGGAGGAGTAGAAGAGTGACACTGGCTTCAGACATCTATAAAATCATAATTTATAAGTTTAATTAATCCTTTTAAATAATTACCCAACTTATTATTTAATAAGGCTAGGACCCAAAATGCCCCAACTATGGTGTGAAGAGGGATGCCGTAATCACAACATAATGGTCATTAATGTAGATACACTTTTATCAATTTCAGTCTTATGAAATTCCTAGATTTGTGAGATTCATTGACTGAAGTCAATGGCATGTTTAATCTCGAATTATGCTCTTCTATTTGTGACTGGGATGCCAAGGATCACAAACAAGATGTGAATAACCATGAAAATGTGCTTGGTAACCTCAATGTCATTTATCATCTCAAATTGATGTGCCGGTTAACCACACACACTCCATCAACAATGATAATTCATGAGATACCCATTACCATTCTTTATGAGCCCATATTAGTATGCCGATAAACCACACACGCTCCACTAATGTCTCATAAAGTGTATTGTGCAATTTCATGGGTTAGCATACTTTTCACATTTTCCTTAAGTAACTAGATTGGGATTTTATTAAGGTTCTAGTACTTTGTCTAATAGAATTATACTTTTAATGAGATTAGGTATGTCCTATCAAATCTGTTCTACTCACGACACTCTACTGATCAAGGAAGCAGTGGGTGAGAGTGGACATCCATTCAACTGCCATTTTATAGGCAATTTCCTTATACCCCCATTATAGACCAGTTTCGTGAATGAGACATACTAGCGATTTAACTAACTTAGTCTTATATATAAATATTAACTTTTAATAATATATATAAGATATATTTTAAACATTTTAAAATATTTTGGTTTATCTTTTTGAATTTCGAAATTAAACAATTTAATTAAATTCAAAATTAAACCCAAATTGATTTAATGTATGTCTTTTAATTAATTGTTAACTAAATTAATTAATCCTAATCCTTGCCCACTAAGTTTTTCAAAAATATGGCCAAGGGTTTCCATTTATTAAATAATCATATTTGTCAAAAATAGAAAAACCCTAAGGAGGCCTTCTAATTTTCGAAAATATATATATAAATAAAAGACATACATTAAATCAATTTTGGTTTAATTTTGAATTTAATTAATTGTTTAATTTCGAAATTCAAAAAGATAAACCAAAATATTTTAAAATGTTTAAAATATATCACGAAAATATATATATATATTCGTCCATATATATATATATATATATATATATATATATATATATATATATATATATATATATATATATATATATATATATATATATATATATATATATATATATATATTGCTCAACTATTGAACAATTATAATTCATCCCCTTACTCTTTTAATTAATCCAATTAATCTCAAAATTAATTCCAAATTAATTTCTGATTAATCATTAATTAAATATTATGATTTCTAATTAATATATTATTCTCATAATATATTAACAAATCAAATATTCTTATTTCTTACTACTATATTATCCTCATAATATATTAATCTCTTTCTCTCTCTCTCTCTCTACAAGTCATCTTGTCCTCTGCAAGATTTTGAGGGCAACCCAAAAGGACTATGTTGCCATCAATCAAGTATATTTCTAAATTATAGTCATGGCTTAGACACCTAATCCAACACCTTTTGGCAGCCGCACCCCCTGGACTTCTTCCATTGATTATAACTTTAATCAATTACAATCCAGTCCCTTTAATTGGTTCCAAATTAATCCTAGATTAATTTACCAATTAAATTATTATTATTCTTTTATTTTCTAATTAATTTATTCTCCATAAATCAATTAACTAAATAACATTTCCTCTATTTTGACTCTGAATGTTTTTCTAGGTTCTGAGGGCAACCCAAAAGGACTCTAGCTTTTATCAGAAGTGTCTTAACAAGTTGATGACCTTGGACACTATTCCAACAGTCTCCTACTTGGACAAGTTGTCAACTTGAACACAACCTAAAAATCAGTAAAGTGTGTCATCCAATGCAACAGTCGAACTCTGATCAACGAAAAGAAACGACTCCTAGATAAGTGATATTTTATCCCTCTGTTCTCAACATATCAAGATGAACGCGGGTCATGGAAATAGTCAGATCCCGATAGTTCAAAGTTTGTTTCCCGATAGCGATTTATGATGGCCAATTCAGACCACGAATTGAACACATCAATTTGGTCAGGGCTTGGCCAATCACTTAGTGTTAGCATCAAATCATTAAGGGGCCTACAGATATCGCTTCTATGATTGCTAGTATTGTCTTATAACTCCCTTTGTGGACACGTTTTCCAAAATGCTTTTTTTGGACCAACTTTTTTAAAAGAATTGGACATTATTAAATATAATTTTGATTTCCCATAGTTAAAAATGTATATAAAGATAGTTTGTTACGAATTTATGTAAAAGCAATAGTTTAAGGAAATTAGGTTTGGAATTTCCATAACTGGGATTAAATTGTGAGGGCCAAGAAAGAAACAAGTTGCTTTAGGACCACTATTTGTTATACACTTAGGTCATATGGTCTTATTATCTATAATAGAGATATTTCATGCCTTAACATGCTTTACTCTTTAAGTATTACTTTCTTATAATATATTGGGAAATGTGAGCGCCAAACTTCAATCTTTCATAAGAAAATAGTGAACACAAGAAGTAGGTTCATGTCATAGCAAGGCGGGAAAGGCTCAAACCCATGTCCTTCTTAGGGTAGTTGATCTCCTAAAAACAACAATCATGGCAATTCGGGGACAAATTCTAATCCCTAGTTGGTTACATTAAAAGCTATATAAAATCTTCTTTAAGATATAAAAGAAAGTAATAAGAAGGAGATGCACTAGATGATTGATGAATAACTTTGAGTTTGTTCACAAATACCCTAAAAATCCCCCACAAAAAATAGATCCACCTGTAGCATTTCCCACTCTTAAATTTTCTTGTATGTATTTCCTTTGACTCTGGCCTTAAAAAAGGGGTATACATTCAACTCATTCTTGGCTTGTAAATGAAGAATAGTAGGGGATTTATGATCCCAAAATAATAATCCATTGGATTACCTAGACAAACAAAATGGTTGGTATAAGTGAGTATAGTGATCAGCAAAGAGTGGGATTTGCATCTTGATGTGACCTAGACTATCCTACACCTAAGGTATTGTGTATGTTAGTAAGAGCAATCAATTGCACTTTATGCGGGTCTAGTTGTCACGTTGTGATTGTCATTGATTATACAGCCTCAACCATGTATAAATATGAGGCGTGTGCTAGGGTTTTAGTATCGATTACATCGAGTCTGTAGTTGCATGTTCTTCATAACTTGCTCTTTACTTTGGTATATTTGATAATTATCTTTGTACTTTGACCCTTAATCATTCGACATTTTGAATTCCTAAATATCATTTGAGAGTGGCCAAATGGATCTTTCGCCCAATAATAAAAACATAAACAAAATAAAGTGCATAATATTAAATGACTTGAAAGATAAGAAATTGGAATGAAAAGTAAGACAAGTGATTTGGTAGAAAGTCATGTTCAATATACACATACGTGTATGTGTGTATACATATATATATATATATATATATATATATATATATATATATATATATATATATATATATATATATATATATATATATATATATATATATATATATATATATATATATATATATATATATATATATATGAGAAAATATTACAGGATTAGACTCAAATTATCATAGAAACAAAAACAGTTTTCTTTTCCACACTAGTAAAGAATGTGGGGTTCCCCTTTTGTATACGAAGGGAGGACTCCTAGACAATAACTGTTACACACAAGCAGGTTTGGAGAACCTTCTTGTGTCCGAGAAGAAATCACTAAATAATAAAAATATAGATAGTCGTACTAAAAGGTGCTCCTGGTTATATATTTAAATCATTAAGTACATTACATCATGATAAATCAGACCTACAAAATCACGCATGTCGGTATACTTCTAGCTACTATCTCTTCAGTCCATATTCATTTCCGGTTGTTTGGGTTTGGCCAGTATGAGCTAGTGTTAATGTAAGCTCCCATTCTTCAAGTCTTTGGTCCTTCAACAATTCTATTCATGAACACTTCTATCAACACACATTCTTCGGTCGTCAAAACTATTTCATCAACATCCACTTCTCTTTCGCAAGCTTTCAACAAACTTAGCACTCTTCTAGTGATTTGTTAACTCCACTGCTTGTTTCTTCACATTTACATCCTTCGTTGTGTGTTGATTGATAAATTGTTTGTTTGTAATTTACAGCATTGAATCGTAACTTGCAAAATCCTATTTTTATTTACTTTATCTAAAATCCTATATAAAGTTCAAAATTTATGCATTTTATAATACCTACCCCTTAAGAGGAATCCATCCCCGGGATCGCATTATAATCTACCAAATCAGGGTAACACCCCTATCATATCTTCTTTCATCTCCCAAGGTTTGGTTCATAAGAATGCTTCCATTTGACAAACATAATATCTATATCCGTATTTCTTAACATTTAGGTTTTAACTTTGAGAATAGCTTCCAATTCTTCCATTAATTTGTTGGAAGCATCAATCTTCAAGTTAGTTAGTAGTATAGTTATATTTTCTTTTCCAAGGTATTTCTTCAAATAGCACACATGAAATTTATCATATATTCCTTAAATGTCTGTAGGTAATCTAGCTTGAAAGATTTTGATCCTACTTTCTTCAATATCTTTAATGGTCCAACATATATTGGACTTAATTTACCTCTTTTACCAAATCTCATAACACATTTTTTAAGAAGATACCTTCAACATAACCAAAACTCCAACTTCCATGTCAAATGGTATTTTCTTCAAGTTGGAGTAACTTCTTCATTGGTCTTGAGCCACTTTCATATTTGCTTGATGGTTTTGATCTTTCAATTTGTAATTCTTATAATTTTGTAGTCTGCGGGCTTCTCTTTCCGGCTTCTAACCAACACAAAGGTTTTTTTTACATTTTTCCATATAAAGTTTCTTCGGGTCGCATCTCAATGCTTGAATGATAGATATTGTTATAAGCAAATTCCACCAAGGGTAAGTATTCATCACATTTGCCACCAAAGTCAACAACACATGCTCTAAGTATGTCATCTATGGTTTGGATAGTTAGTTCAATTTGGCCATCAGTTTGAGGCTGATCAAGTTGATTTTTGTTCCCATCTAGTGTTAACATATTACCATTATTACCGGTTGGTGTAGGTAACATATAACGTAGCGTACACGTGGAATTATGTAATGACACAGGAAGGTAATGAACTATTGATTTTGTTCACATGTGGGTTTTTTTTTTGTACATATATGACCAACAAACTTGTTCAAACTGTTCAAATGTTACCATGATTATACTTTAAAAAAACATATATATACTTTTAAAAACGTATAAATAAACATATATGCTTCAAAAAACATATTTTATACATCTAAAAATATAAGTATGTATTTATACTTCTAAAAATGTATTTATACTTATAAATAATATATTTATACTTCTAAAAACAATTTGGTTCCATTTTTTCACCTCTAGTATTTATATTTCTAAAACATATTTTTTACATTTTTGAAGTATAAATACGTTTCTAAAAATGTATTTTATACTTATAAAAACATAAAAATATGTATTTATACTTCTAAAAATATATTTATACTTTAAAAATATGTTTATACTTTTAAAAACATATTTTGGTTTCATTTTTTCACCCCTAGTAATACTTCTAAAACATATTTTTACATTTTAGAAGTATAAATACGTTTCTAAAGGGTAATGAATTGTATTTATACTTATAAAGTGTATTTATACTTC